>CAMOHE010055602.1:15473-29261 GCA_946598075.1 Artocarpus hirsutus
ACGGTTCGGAGAAAGGAGAGAATGGCCCTATAGAAGGCGACGACACACATGCGTGGTGTGGGGCATTGGGCAAGGGAGATTGGGTTTTGGTTGAAGAAGTGCCAACGGAAGTGGGAGTGAAGTTCGATATTTCCCAATTTTCCTTTTGTTTTTGTGTTTTTCTTTTATTTTAATTTTAATCAATATAGATTATGTGATTTTACTATTATGCCCCTTCAAATTAGGTCATATGATGAACACTTGTAAGTTTCCATTAGGTTTTTGACGGATTTGGATGGAAGTCTATTAATTGGAGGGTTAAAGAGTTTCGGGGTTATTTTGTCAAAATTAAAAAGAAAAAAAAAAGAGAGGGACTAAAGTGTCACTTACTAAAGAGTTAAGGGACTACGAGTTCAAATTACTCTATAAATAAATAAAGTGAATTTTTCATTATATTTGCATACATGCATTTTGAGTATTTTATGAATATCATTAAAATTCCTAAATTATTTATATGACCTTGAATATTATATATAAGTGTTATATATAAGAGTATAATATTTAAATATGATAATTGCAGTGGTCGTTAACATATAATTTATTTTTCAATTAGAGTATGGATTCTTTAATTGAGTGTTATTAGTGTAGGTCGTTTCCATTAAGAATGGAATTAATATAGTAAGTTATTAAATAAGTACGCCATACATAATGAGATTATGCGTTACCATGACATGATATGACATAAACAACTTATACTTTCCTTTAAATATCTAATCATATTGATCGATGATCATATATAAGATAATCTTAATATTAAGTTATTAGTAGACTCCTATATATAAAATTATGTCATTTGATTTACTCAGTACGAATTCAATAATCTAATCTTATTCTTTGTATTTTAGAGGCGTAATGAAGTAAGCAGTTGAGAATATCAGTATTACAATATGGAATCTATTCATTTTCTAAACGTAAAGCAGATAAATAATTCTCTTGAGCATTAATTCCGCTCTTTAATAATAAAAGCACCCAATTTGTGATTAAGTTTATGACTTTATTTTTTGTTAGAGAATCAATAGTACTCGAGGATAAAAAAGTAATTAGAGAGGTTAACAGATTTTGCCTAGCTTTAATTATGAATTATTTATGGATGATCAACTTATATATACTGACTATATCAAATAGAGGCTCTAAAAAATGAGTAATTATATCTATAATTTCAAGAGTACATGTCAAAGTATATAGTAGAGTTGCATTGGAATTAATAAAAGAGTAATATATTAATTAAATAGTTTAATTGATATTTTGGTTTTATTAGTGCTTGAAATTATGTGTCAATTTCCTTATAAATATATCCTTGTAAATGCTGTTTGGACAAGTAGAATTATTGGTTTAAATTAATTAATTTAGAGTTATGGAATTTTGAATTAAATATCATAGAAAATAAATTAATTATTAATTAATTTATAATTATTAAATAATGAGATTTTTTTAGTAGAAGACACACAACCATTGTGTGTGGCGGCACACTGTATAGGCAAATATTCTCTGTCCAGTCCCTTGGTCCTTTACCAAGTTTCCATATTTAGAATTTCTATTTTTAGATAAATGTGATTTAATTCAAATTTCGAAAGGTAAATTTGGAAAAAATGACATTGTATAACAAGCAATATTCCTTCTTGCACTGTCTGAAGATTGGTGCCACCAGCACATAGATTCTCTATCTGTGTGACAACACATGCAGTATAGGAATGGAAAAGTAGTGTCTTTTATTTTAATCAAATATTTGATATTTAAAATTAAAATAAATAAACCTTTTAAAATTAATTAGGTATCTTATTTTCTATTAATAAGGTCTCCTATATTTATTCAACGCATAATTGTAAGTCTTAGAGAGACTGAGAAAACTCTGCTAAAAAACTCCTTTGGCCATGTAGAGAGAGAAATAGAGAAAAAGAAGTGTTCTTCATCCCAAGACTTGTTTTGCTCATACATTAAGATTAACAGGCGACTAAAGGTTAATGAATGAGCTCAAAAACCCTTTATTTCTCCTACGTCCACATATTCATACATTTGGTGCCAAGGACTATGCGAGGAAAACAGTAGTTTCAAATAGAGAACATCACTTTTTCACTAAAAGAATTTCGATCTCTCATTTTTATCTGGGTAAGCAAAGGTATATATGTTTATTTAGCATTAAATTAATATCATATATAGTATATTTTATAAAAGTTTTGAGAAAATTTTTATCATATATGTTCCTCATCATAACCACGTTTCTGCCATTTTTGTGAAAATTATTTTCCAAAATCAAAAGATGTTTAAAAGAAATGAATCAATTTGAAATTAAAGACGAAAGTCAGCGATAAGTAAAGCAAAAGGAAAAAGATAGACATAGTAGCTCTAAAAAAGAAAAGGAAAAAGAGTGAAGATTTAGTTAACTAATCAACTACTAATAAATATCTTAAATGAATATCAAGCCCTGATTGAATGGACAGGAAATTAGATAGGATTTAGACGGATGATCCAAGTTCAAATTCTGCATACACAAGTGGGTGCTTGGTATTGTTTTTGAAATGTTTTCACTCATTTTCCAAAACACCAAAAGATGAAAATGAAAATGAAACAATGTTTAGTTAAAAATTTTAGAAAAACAAAAATAAAAATGTTTTCAAAATACACATTTCTTTCCAAAATTTGAAAAAAAAAAGTTGTTTTCAACTTTTTTTTCTTTTTTTTTTTTTTTTCTGTTTCCTTGTTCCAGCCCCTACACCCACCCCATCCCTCCTCCCATCCGTCCTTGCTCTAGTGACCTCCGATGATCGCCTAACTGCCCAACCCTAGCACCCACCCCTCGTAGGTCAAACCTAGTAACCCTACCCTATGTCGTTAACCCCTTACCCTAGTAGATCTCATGTGCGAAGCTTTGTTGCGAATAGCTCTTGTCCATCATCAAAGCCCACCCATTGGAGTTGCTAGAGCAAGCTAGGCTATGGCTTGTATAGATCTCTGCAAAAGGGTTGTTGATTCACGATGGGTCCGTCAAAGGTGGGTTGGGTCCATCGACGTCGTCGTTGCTGCTTGCGTTCAGGCCATCGCTAGTGTCCTGGCCTCATTGGAGCAGAGGAAGAGGAAGAGGGAAGAGGAACAATTCCTCAAATTAACATAGACAAACCATATTTTTTATTAAAAATTTTACTTTTTATTATAATTAGTATTTATTAATAATTAGTATTTTGTTTATATTGATATTTTTTATTAAAAAATGTTTTGTTCTTAAAAAAAACTACTATATACAACTAAACACAATTTCAAGACTAGTTGTAGCATATTTTTCAAAACATTCTCATTTTTAGATTTTTCGAAAAAGACTGACCAGTTTGAAAACACTACGAAACAGGCATGTTTTACCTAAAACCCATGTTTTGAATCAAGCATTTAAGTCCCCTTAGCCCTTGGGGAGCACGCACCCTCACTTCGTCACGTTTCTCTCTTTATGGGATGCTCAGTGGAAAGTTCACATCTTGCATCAACATTACTAATATTTACACAGGGTATTAGTGTGTTAAATTTGAAGTGTTCAATAAAGACTACATGTCTCCTTGCATGGGCGTTAATCGACGGGGTAAATTTTTGTTTGATGTTGGTCTTTCAAGTTGAGTTTGATATGGAAAAATTTGGATTTTTTTTAACCTTTTAGGTTTTTCTTTGATTTTCATATCTTAATTCTTTTTTTAGATCTAATTTAGTGAATTTCATATTTGATTCTAAGTCCACGTTTTTTTTTTATTCTTTTAAGCTGAAATGGTAGAAAATACATTTCATATCCTTAAAATGAGCCTTAAAAGCACCCCAAATAATATAATGGCTATATTTTCAAACCTGAATTCTTTTTCTAGATCTAAATTAGTAAATTTCATATTTGTTTCTAAATCTGTGTCTTTGTGATGCTTTTAAGCTGAAATAATATAAAATACATTTCATATCCTTAAAAAAAGCCTTAAAGGCACCCGAAATCAGATAATATACATAGACGAAGTCTTAAATCCGGCACCCCGATCAATTGGGCACTTATAATATTTTTTATTCATTAATATGACACCGTTTATATATTCATATAATACTCAAATTGTTCTTCAATGTTACAAGTGCTAGGTTATATTTATTGAGTGTTAATTGAGTGTTATACAAATGTATAAACAATATTATATTGACAAACAAAAATGTTGAATAGTTCGGATGCTTGACTAGATACAATTTCAATATTATATATATATATATATGAACCAGAGGGTACATTAATTCTAATAAGCAGAACATGGAACTGCCAAAGTGAAAAAAGTCAACCTGTAGAAAAACAAAAATGAAAATAATTTGTCCTTTAAACAGAAGAAGAAAGAAATGTAGTTCTATTGGGCTGGACTGGGCTTAGGTCATCCATATGGACATGTCTAAGTGAACTGAATTGGTCCATCTGAAAGAGCCTAAACTGAATCCAAGCAAAAGCCTGTAAATGAAAAAAAATACACATCAACAGATGATGTTCAGAAACAGGTTTTGCGACTTTTGAAAGCATCCTATTCCATGTTGCATGTGTCTATGCTTGACGGCCATTAGCAACACCTCCTAATCATTATCAATTCATTATTAAAAGTGCCTGAACATAATTAAGTTCCAAGGTATCCCTTTTTGCCTCTTAGGTCCTTTTAGGGGCTATATATGGTGCGCATGCATTTTTTCATCCTAAAAGTTAGTAGGCTACTTTACACTTTCTTGGTATCCCAAGCATGAAGCATATTTTTTGCTCACCTCCCAATTGTCACACCAAATTTTGGGTTTATTTGAACGTACTAGGATAATGTAGTTTTAAGAATCCTAAATGGGGAAATACTATATCAGGTACTAAAAAATTATTATTAAATTTTCATGCGTATTTATATTTTATATATGGGTGTTTTATTCGCACCCCCATTTGACTATTTACACCTCATTGAAAATAAATTTTCATATTACAAAAAAACCATGACAAAAAAGGACAATTGCAAATGACATAATTAAATTTTTTTAATCAATAAAAACTAATGATATCTCTTTTTTCTTTCTACATACACCTACATGTAACGACAAAACCCTAATTTTCATAATTCAATGACTATTCTAGAAAAACATATAACTTCTATTTTGTCAAGTTATATACAAATAAATGTTTTTATTTTATTTTTACATTTTGTTTGTAGTTTGGTTTTTGTTTGAATAAAGTAGCATTCATGACAGTGCTTCTTTAGTTAAATAAGTAGATGTAATAATAAATAAACAAAATTAGTTTTTAGAAAATATAATTAGTAGATATAATATTTCTTCAATAAATTGCAGTGAATACATATAATTTTTAAATTAAAAGTTTTTTATGCGTGAAAATATTTCATGCTTAAAACTTCCAAAAGAGAGAGAGAGAGAGATAGGAAAATAAGAATATTAAAATAATGAAAAATATGGTGGATATGAAAAGAAAAATGAGTTGAAAGGAAGTAATAATCTTGAGAGTAGTTTTAGAACTATAAGGGGATGCAATAAGCAAATTTTATCCGCATTCATAGCGATTCTATGCTCGTGGTCCAATAAGTGACCGGTAGATTTCGGGCCAAAGTGAATGCATAACTACTTATTTGAGCAAAGTCAAAATCCTGCTTGGTCAATTCAAGAGTTTTGTAGTCACCTGAATTCCCTGAGTAGAGAACACAAAAGCTGACACACTTGCTTGGCTAGCTTCAGGCCTTGAAGACAGCAACTTGACGTTGATACCAATCAAGAGGCTAGTCGAGCTGAGCATCAAAACTTGATCATCCGATACCTGACCATAGTTGAATTACTTGGAGATCGAGAAGAGGCTTGGCACATTTGTAACAGCTCAGTCCAGTATTCAATGATCGAGGGAAGACTTTAGAGATGCTACTACACCACACCCTACTAGAGGTTTTTCGGACCATAGAAGGCCCAGTACCTCATGGAAGAAATCCATAGCAAGCTGTGTGGCAATCATACAAGTAGGCACTCCTTGTCCCTCAAGTACCTTCGTCAAGGCTACTACTAACCAACCATAGAGCAGGATTGCAAGGAGTATACCAGTAAATGGTTCAAGTGCTAGCAGTTTGCTTGAGCAATTGGGCATCATGCCAAGCTGCTCAACTTGGTTGTGTGCACCTAGCCATTCGCCAAATGGACCATTGATTTAATAAGACCTCTCCTCACAGCCTAATCACAATTTAAGTATTGCATAGTGGCCATTGACTACTTCACCAAATGGGTAGAGGTTGAGCCCTACATCAACATGATCGATGCTAAGTGTACCAACTTCATTCTATTAGTATGGTTTCCCACACATAATAGTCACCAACAATGCCATGCAGTTTGAAGCAGTAAGCCTCCTTTGGATGTGTGAGCAGCTCAACATCAAGAGGATATTCACCTCGCCAGGATACCACCAGAGTAATGGACAGGTTGAGGCCGTCAACAACCTCAAGAAGAAGCTGGAAGATCTTAAAGGTGCTTGGAACAACGAGCTCCCAAAAGTACTTTAGGCATATCGCATGACTGTTTGGACAGCCACGGGAGAGACTCCATTCTCCCTGCTGATAGAAGTTGGCCTGCTGAGCTGTAGGATAGAGTATTATGATGAGTAGCGAAACACCAAACTCAAGTTGTTGCTCGATACTATAACAAGCAAATACAACCAAGAAGCTTCAAAGTTAGATTCTTAGTCTTGAATAAAGTGATCGTTCAATAGCTTGGGCTTGGATCTTTTAGGCTTAAATGGGATGAACCATTCAGAGTGGTCAACATCATTGGACTAGGCACGTACAAAATTGTTGACACTGATGGAAAACGTACTCACCCATCCATGGAATGCTGAGCACTTGAGGAGATTTTACTATTGACCTAGGAGCCAGACTACTTTTAACCTCTGGCCCCGACATTCTTTTTGTAACAAATTGTAAAGATCTGTTGACCAAGGTAGGACACGAATGTACAAATATACATCAATGGAAACATGAATTCAAGGATTTCTTCTGAGTAAAAAAAATGGACTGAGACGACACTATAGTTCAAACTCAGACCATCTTTTCTAACTCTAATGTTAAAGAAGGCCACTTAATTCCCAACAAGGGGTATCAACTCCTAACTAAGGGTTGGTCGGTATAAATTCTAACCATAGGTGAACTTGAAATATTAGTTTACCAGTCCAACTACACCACAGACTATTTGACTCGGTCACACTAAGCACTGGTTAAGCCTAGGGACAAAGCTCCTAACCATCACCAGACTTGTAGAATTCTTAAAGAGCTCAACAAGTCTGGGGGCTACAAGATTATTGTGACACCATACCCCAAAATCTAAGCAGGATATGCTTATAATAGCAGAGAATATTCTTGACAAAAAAAAAACAAAAAAATGACAACGAGTAATAATGCAATAAATCACCATGATAAATTCCAACTTAACTTAGGAAAAGTTTGAATAATATTATTTATTACATAAATAAATATCTAGGGGACGTACAATGACCTGGCACCTCCCATACCTGGACATAAACAAAAAATAAAAAGAGAAAGGAGGATGAGAATTGGAACCCAAGTCTAAGGTTAGACGTTGTCCACGGTCTCCTTGCCATCCAGGTCAACGACTGCCTGAGTTGCCCCGCTCTTGCCTACCGCTGTCTTGGTCTGTTGAAGCTGGGGCCTTTTCTGTGTTCTCGGCTACCTCCTCACCTTCCTCCTCCTCCTCCTCCTTCTCCTCTTCGGGGGTCAGCCATAAGCAACCAATTCATTGAGGTGGCCTCGAAATGTTTCATTAGGAGGTAGTCTTATAGATCCTTCATCGTAAGGAAGTAGTTATCGGAGAACTCCCTAGTGCGCTTGAAGTCCTCCACAACTTAGGTCAGTCTGCTTGGTAGCTCTT
Source organism: Artocarpus hirsutus (assembly GCA_946598075.1). Classification (NCBI taxonomy): domain Eukaryota; kingdom Viridiplantae; phylum Streptophyta; class Magnoliopsida; order Rosales; family Moraceae; genus Artocarpus; species Artocarpus hirsutus. The sequence goes on from CAMOHE010055602.1 coordinate 23,409, forward strand.
CCTGAAGGACCTCTTGTGGTCCTCCCTCATTACCCGAGCCATCTCTTGTGCCCCAAGGAGGTCAGCCTTAGCCTTCTGAGCTTCCTCTTGTGCTCAACTAGCTTCCTCCTTGGTCGCTTCCAATTTGACCTTTACTTGAGCTAGCTCAATAGCAATTTCCTCCATCTTCTTCTCAACCTCAATGGCTAGCTTAGTGGCTTTTTTAGCCTTGTATTGTTTTTGGTTGGCCTGTTGCTTGGCCCTAAGGTCAGCAATTTTCAAGCTTATGTAAGCCTACAAGGCATGAGAAAATCAATGAAGTCAAAAAAAGCTTGAAGCCCTTAAAGAAAATAGAGAGAGAGAGAGAAGAAACCTACTTGAGCGAGCTACTAAAAGGCCATGTCATAGCAATCTTGGTAGGATTTGTGCTGGATAGAGCTAAAGTATTCTTCCAAGGGTATTATATCCCTAAAGTTCTAGATAATGGATAGGCAAATAGTCGCCTGGTTAGAGGAAATTCCCATCCCTCCTCCCACCTATTCTCGCTCTGACGACCTTCGACGTCGCCCTCACCGCCCAACTCCATCCCTCACCGGCAAAACCTAGCAACCCCGCCCCATCCTGTCAACCCCCGTCTCACATGCGAAGCTTTGTCATGGAGAGTTCTTGTCCACCGTCAAAGCCCACCCATTGGAGTTACCAAAGCAAGCTAGGCAGTGACTTGCTCATCCCACTATGAGATCTCATGGGCCATTGATCTCTGCATTGCCTGGGTAGTAGATCTCCATAAGAGGGCCATCAATCTACAAAGGGTTCATTGGAGGTGGGTTGGGTTCGTCAGCGTCGTCGTTGCTGCTCGTGATCGAGTCATCACTAACGTCCTAGCCTCACTAGAGTAGAGGAAGAGGAAGAGGGAAGAGGAACAGATTCCTCTAATTAACATAAACAAACTATATTCTTTATTAAAAAAATTTATTTTAAATTATAATTAGTTTTATTAATTAGTATTATATTAATAATAGGTATTTTGTTTATAATGATAGAAAATACATTTCATATCCTTAAAATGAGCCTTAAAAGCACCCTAAATAATATAATGGCTATATTTTCAAACCTGAATTCTTTTTCTAGATCTAAATTAGTGAATTTTATATTTGTTTTTGAATCTGTGTCTTTGTGATGCTTTTAAGCTAAAATAGTTTAAAATACATTTCATATCCTAAAAAAAAGCCTTGATAGCACGTGAAATCATAAAATAGATATAGGTCATAAATTCGAAACCCGATCAATCTAGCACTTATAATAGTTTTTGTTCATTAATATAACGCCATTTTATTGAAAAAATAGTATTTAGCATAATTTTAAAATTTTTTTATATCAGAGTATTTTTTAAAACACAAGTTTAACACACTATATATATCAATTAACCAGATCTTACAAACCTCTCTATGCCAAAAAGCTCTTACAATCAATGGAGAGAAGTAACATCCTAAAACAACCTCAACCAACTGGCCTTCTTTGCTATTCTCTATCCACAATCAAAGTGAGTGTGGGCTCACACGTATAGCTCTTCCAATAGGCGACTCTTCTTCCAAACAATTAAGAGAACTTAAAGCTAGTGTTCGTGATTTGTGAACAAGAGCTCTCAAGGAGTTTTCAAAACCTCATCAGTTGAGTTTCACTATTAATCTCTCAATTGATCTAAATAATAAAGAGACTTACTCTCTTTTTATAGAGGTTGAGCCCAAGAGTTAGTCCTTATTTGTAAGGCCTCTAAAATTTGAATCAGAAACAATATCTGATAAGAGTTAGTCCCCTTTTATCGCCGGTTGGCAAGCCGAACTGGCAAGTGAGCTTATCGAACCTCCTCAATCGACAGGCCAAACTTAAAGATCGGCCTATCGAACCTCTGATAAAAGATCCCTACGAATCTTTATTTTTCACCCAAGATTCTTAGGATAAAGCCTCAATTGTAATTCAAATAACCTAATAGAGAAGTTTTTAATTAAAACAGTCATATCCAAATAATCTATAGGAAAATAAATATTCCTGACAATTTAACAAGTTTATCTTGAATTAATTCAAATTAATCCAACCGACAAACATACATGAATTATCTGATCCCGATAATTCAACTAGTTTATTTTGAATTAATATTATCACAAAATTAATTCAATAGACAAACAAACATGAATTATTTGGTTTTACCGAATTTTAACCAATTTGATAAATCTGACATAAGCCACCAATTATTGGAAAAGCACACCGTATCATTGCAGGATTTTTTGTGAGCTAACAAAGGGGACCTAATAAACTTATATAGTTCAAGCTCCCGAAATATCCCAGATATTTTGGAGCTGCACTCTAAAATTATATAGAATTACAAAGCTTGTATAGCTAAGTCTCTATGACATATCATAATATATCGTATCCCCATATGATTATCCATAATCGGCTTAAGGACAAGTTCTGTCTTACCTTCTCGATTGTTTTTATCTTACGTTCTATTATCTCACTATCAAAAAACTTACCATCCAAAGACGGTATACCATTTGGTTACCTCTATGTATCCAAATGGTTAAGCGCTCTAGTTTTTCAATTATAGGATAACGCATATAAGAGGATATCAACTACTCTTAAAGAAGAGCTATGGATTCCATATCTATGAATAACAGGTGTATGCTATCAAGAGTCATGCCTCCAACATACCGACATCTGTACCACTACAAAATGTGGATGTCACCCTTTGGTATATCAAAAGACACAAGTCAAGACAACGGGCCCACTATCCATCTCAGGATTAAGATACAACACAAATGATTGTCTAAAGTGAATCGATTTTTCGAGACAGAATTATTAATCCAAATCAATTCACTTTATGTCCCGATCCAACACATCGTCACCTATGACAATGTGCCAATGTTTTTATTCGTGGAGTCCACCTTCGATGGCCAAGACACATCATCTCCCATTAGGGATATAGACAACATAACAATCTTTGCATGAATAAAGTGCCCAACTTTATTCTATCGATTGTGGATCTTATGATTTAGACTGTCACCTTAAGAATCATGTCTTTCGCATAATCTATCCATCATATGCTGAATTCTTAAAGGTTTAGAATGATAGTCTCAGACTTTTGCTTGCTTAACATACATTCAACAAGATTTAGTATATAAATAATAAATGAATTCTTTATAGATAAAAATGTCTCCAAAAACATATTACATTTTACTCCTTAGGGCATACACGTCTAAGAATCAAGTGAGTAAATATGACAAATATCGCATTCCCATAACTTCCACATGCCTTTCAAAGACTTTCTTAGTAAGTGTCTTCATGAATGGATCAGTTAAATTGTCCTCTGATGCGATTTTGTACACTGTGACATGCCTGCCCTCGACGAAGTCCTTTATCAATGATACTTCTGATCAATATGCTTACTCTTCTCATGAAATCTGGTTTGTTAGCATTAGCTACCGTCGCATTATTATCACAGTACAGTGATACTGCCTTATCCATACCAGAACTATCTTAACCTTATCCATACTAGGAACTATCTTAAGATCTTCAAGGAACTTATGGAGCCACACTGCTTCTTTCGAAGTATCACCAACTACCACATACTTGGCCTCCATTGTTGAATCTGAAATGCAATCTTGCTTCACACTTCTCCAACTGTTGGAACTGTAGCCTAGAGTAAACACAAACCCAAAAGTCGATCTCCTCGAATCTAGACAGGATTGGAAATCCGAATCAATGTATCTTAGAGAAGTTAAGTCCTCACCGGAATACACAAGTATATACCCTCGAGTCCTTCTCAGGTACTTGAAAATATGCTTTACTGCAACCCAATGGTTAGGCCCCGGATCCTCCTAAAATTGACTTACAATTCTGACCATATAACAAATATCCAGTCGTGTGCAAAGCATGGCATACAGGAGAGAACCCACTGCCGAAGCATAAGGCACCTTCTTCATGTATTCTCTTTCTTTCTTAGACTTTGGAGAGTCTTTCTTAAAAAGAGTAATTCCAGACCTAGATGGTTGCCCACCTTTCTTGGAATCCTGCATTACAAATCTCGAGAGAATTTTATCTATGTAGCCAGCTTATGACAAAGCTATCATTTTGTTCTTCCTATCACGAAAGATTTGGATACTGAGAACAAAATTAGCCTTACGTAAGTCCTTCATATCAAATTGCTTGGTCAACTATAATTTGACCGATGACAACGCTCCAACATCATTGCCTATTAGTAGAATGCCATCTACATATATCAGTAAAAAAACTACCTTCTCATCTTTAATGTGTTTGTACACACATGGTTCATCCACATTTTGTGAGAACCTATAAGTCTTGACCACCTAATCAATTCTTATGTTCCAATAACAGGAAACTTGCTTAAGTCTATAAATTGACTTTAACACTTTGCGAACCTTGCCCTCCTGACCCTTGACCTTGAACTCGTTTGGTTATTCTATATAAATGGACTCATCAAGATAGCCATTTAAAAAAGCTGTCTTGACATCCATCTGCCAAATATCATAATCGAGAGCGGCAGCTATGGATAAGAGAATCCAGACAAACTTAAGAAAGACTATAGGCGAAAAGGTTTTCTTGTAATCGATTCCTTCCTTTTGCGTGTAACCCTTAGCTACAAGTCTAGCCTTAAAGGTTTTGACCTTTCTATCCACTCCTCTTTTCCTCTTATAGATCCACTTACACCCTATGGGTTTTACCCCTTCAAGAAGATCTATAAGCTCCCAAACCCGATTAGTCTCCATTAACTTCATCTTTATGTTCATGGCCTCTTTCTAGAGTTTTGAATCAATATCCTCCATAACCTCTGTGTAAGTATAAAGATCCTTGTCATGTTTATCCAGATCAGCCAAAAAGGCTTCACCATTGAACATATACCTCTTAGGTTGACACCTGATCCTCCTACTACCTCGAATCCCCTTAAGTTGTTGTTCATGTTCTTTTGGTTTTTCTACACTGATCAAAACAGCTTCATTTGGAACCCTCAGAGTGATCGAATCACCCATCAACTCCTTGAGCGCCACTTTGATGCGAGGCTTAAAGTCGTCCATGTAACTTTCCTCAAGGAAAGTTGTATAAGTTGAAACCACGACTTTATTTTCCTTTGGGTTATCAAAATAACCCCCTTTAGTCCCTTTTGGATATCCTACAAACACACAAACTTTCAAATGTGCTTCCAACTTATTCGTATCCTTAAACAGGACATGAGCCAGACATCCCCATATGCGAATATGGTTTAAGGATGTATTCTTGCCCTTACACAACTTGTGAGGAGTTTTAAGGACCTATTTTGAAGGCATATTGTTCAAAAGAAAACATGCGGTTTATAGTGCATATCTCAAAAAGGATAAAGACAATGATGAATAACTCATGATGGACTTGACCATGTCTTATAAAGTTCTATTTCTTCTATCCACTATACCATTATGCTACGGAGTGCCTGGTATAGTCAAATGGGATAAAATTTTATTCTCTAATAAGTGTCCTAAGAACTCATCAGAAAGGTATTCTTTACCTCAATTGGATCGAAGTGCCTTTATGGGTCTACCCAATTGCTTTTCCACTTCAGCCCAAAACTCACTGAACTTATCAAAAGTTTTACTTTTGTGGTGCATCAGGTACACATACCCATGCCTTGAGTAAGTATCAATAAAAGTGATGAAATACTCAGACCCTCCTCGTGCCTGGATGTTCATCGGTCCACAAACATCACTATGCACAAGTTCTAGGACCCCTTCAGCCCTATTGCCCTTAAACCCGAATGGTCTTTTAGTCATTTTACCCTCCAAACAGGATTCACATTGAGGTGTAGATTCCACCTCTAAATGACTTAAA
>CAMOHE010055602.1:57308-96912 GCA_946598075.1 Artocarpus hirsutus
CACGAGTATTGAGGTAGGACTTCTACCCTTCCTTGGTAGCCAGTTTCAAATGTTTTGGCCTCAAGTGAATTTTTAACAAAAATGTTTTCATTGATTGGTTGAAAAAGAATCTTTATTTACTGATTTTATAAATGATAAAAATTGAGGTGATTTTTCGTAATAAACCTCATAATGAATGTGAATGATCATATTTGGTAAAAAGAGATTTTAATAATGATGAAAAGATATATATGTATATATATATATTTTTTGGGGCATGATGCCATATCAAAGATCGGGTCGTGTAGTATGTGACCTTGGGGGCAGGTCCCAAAACCCAGCTGGGCCACTACGGTGATGAATTACATATGGTTTGCCCAGGAAAAGAAAATAGTATTCTTTCTGGTCGACCTATTTAAACTGTTTTGGTAAGATAAAGCTTTTATTAAATTTTCATCTATTTATTTATTTGTTCTAGTTTGTTTTCTATATATTTATTTGATTAATGAAGTTTCTTTTAAAGTTAAATATTTTCAAAATATAGTCCTACTGAGCCTTTCGCGTACATTTTATTTGTTTTAAAATCTTACCCCATAGGTGGATATCAATTTAGGATCGGAGAAAAGTCCGCTGACTGGACTTGTGACCAATAGAAGATTTTGGATAAGATATATTATAGCAATTCAAGGCATGTAAAATCTTAACTTTTCTTTGATTCTGGACTGTGGTTGTATTGTAATATTGTCGGTACTATGTGTGTGCACAAGATGTAGGCCAGCGGGACCCATTTTCGCCTCACCTCATATTTTGATTTTTTTTACTGTTTCTTTATTGTTTATTTTATTATTCTCATTTGTTCAAATATTATAACTGTTTGCTTTAAATAAACGATTTTAAAACTATCATATTTTTATTTATAAATTGGTTCTAAAACCTAAATTTTTATCTAAATTCCCACTTATTTAACTTAATTAATCCACCACGTCATCTCCTGTACTCCGGGGCGTGACAAATAATGTCCACATGGCATTTACACTATGCTATAAAGCCACCAACTATTTGAATGGATTTCCAAAATATCAATCCCCTCATACCTGCTCCATAATCTCCGGTGACGCGCTCCTAGCTCTGTCTTGTCCTCTTCATAGCGGGAGAATCTGTAGAGGCACTCCGAAGCTTTAGCCAAACAATAGAGATATTTTTAGCAAAGTAGAGGAAGAGAGAATAATATTGAAGTTGAGAGTAAAATGAACTAGAAGATCCCTCCTTTTCTCCTAAAAACAACATATTTATAGTTAGGTCACCAAAGAACTAATTATCACTTCCCCGATCATTTGATCTATGACGCGTCATTTTTATGGGATCATGGGCCTCACATTCTTTCCTCGTTTGAAAAAGGTTCGGAAAGAATATTCTTTATTCTTTCTTTTTGTCCTTTCCCTAGGATTTACTTCCTCACGCTTTCTAAGTGATTTGGACATAAAACGGGCCACGTGTCGCGTTTAGATTGGTTTCCCTAATACAGTCACTTGTTTTGTTACTCATCCCCTCGATAGCCTTCTTGAGGGAAACTTTCAAGTACTTCGAAGTTCTTTGGTTTGCGTCATGGTTATTGAGCTTCTCCCAGTCAAGTTGTCCAGACGAGCTCCGTCATCTATTCGAACTAATGACACGTGTTATGCGGCTATTGGTTGAGCGGAAAATCCCCCAACATTAACCCAAACAAAAGCTATAAGACTATACCAGCACAGATGGATGGTACTTCAGATCAACAAAAAGGAATATTTGTGATCCGCATGGAAGCAAGGTTCACTTTCCCAAATGTACAAGTCACACGAGGCCTCCTGTATATAGCATCTTTAGCCATTTTATGCAATCAAATCAAATGCCCAATGTCGTTTCTATTAAAAATTCGTCGTCCAAATGTTCCTATTAAAATAATAAGATAAAACTGATTACAACAATTTTAAACTGACAATACATTGCTTCATCAATACACGTGTCCGCATCAGAAAGACATGACGATCATGGCAAGTCATTCAATTACCACTACAAAATCAACGTTACCATTCTGCACATAGCTTTTATGTTAGCGAGATAGAGAGTTACTCAGCCTCTCCTCACAACAAACAACTAAAAAAAAAAAACATAAATTTACCCCTTATGTGATAATGTTTTTAGTTATAAACAAGGTAAAGTCTTATATGTTACAATAATAATAAAAAAATTATTACAGTGTAAAGCTTTTATATATTATAATAAAAATAGTTCTAGCTAACGATTTCTACAACTTTTCTAATATGATTTTCATGTCTAAATGACAAGTCTGCACCTACTAATTCGCTTATTTTACCAAAAAACCAATAATGTAATACCTAAGAAACAAGAAAACCGGCAAGTGAAAGCCTATACCTGGGCATATTAACTGCAAATGTGTCAAATCCTACTCTTGGCTGCAGGTGGTTGGTGTTGTATGCATACAACCGATGTACCATAGATTTGGCCTACGTTACATCCTCGCCGTCATATATTACGGCTAGATCTTCCGTCCCGCCGTCGGAACGATACCCCTTGTATTTTCAGCCATTGACATTGCCTTGGACGGTGAGAATGAGACGAAGGGCAAAACTAAGATGATGCGATCGGTAACTCTCAGTAACCGGTTAATCCCCAAAAAACGAAGGAAAAACGACATAGCATTTGAACCCTTTTTATGTATTTGTCCTGAGCTATTGCATGAGTGTTTCTATTGAATATTTTTCCTCGAAGAAGAGGTTTTCTGTCCATTCACCGTCCCCTTCATCAGGCATTCATCAGGTTTTCTATCCACGAATGCGGCGGGCTTTGGTTGGTGCTCAGTGGTGGTACGGGATGATCCTCCGTGGTTATTGCTTCATTTTTGTTAGAAAATGGGACAACCCTGTTTGCTTAGTGAATTAAGAACATAATTATATTCCTAATTTGGAGATAAAGCATAAAAAAAATCCATTATTGCTTTGGTTTTATTCGATAATTTCAATATTGCCTTTTTTAAATTAAGATAATAAAAGTCAATTATTTGTTTTGATTCTAAGCCTGTTTTCTTGGGAACCCATTATGCCAAAGATAAAAATAAGAATTGGTCTTCAAATGCCAAACTTTTTAAATCAAGTTATTTGTTGAAAACCCCTAATCAAAATTATAGAAAAATATCAATATAAAGCTTTTAGGACCAAAAATGGCATCTCCACTCAAAACAACAAAATAAAAAATATATATATATATTATCTTCTCTAATATGTGGATCTATGCCTATTATTACAAACCCCATGCGTATTACGTGTAATATCCACAACAACAACAAAAAACATATGTATTATAAATCTGCTAAATTATATTTCAGCGTCAAGTAATTACACCCAACAAACTAAGTTATCAACATACTACATTTTCATATAAATTGCAAAAAAAAGTCACTTTGGCTTCATACAAGGGTTCCGATGATAAAACAAAATTTATGATGTCATTGACAAACTACTCCCTCTACAACAATTGCTCTAATAATGCCAAAACATTGCCATTAAAAATTACAAAAAAAAAATTGTTACGACTAGATCAACTGCGAGTTACGCTTAAAGAACTAAATTTATGTCATCATTTTTTTTCACGTATTCGTACAAAAAACTCTCCATAAATGTCATTGCTCTTATCACTAAATTACATCTTTGCCAGGTCAATAATAACCAGTTAAGCACTCATTTGCTTCTCATATTATAGGGTGTTTGGTTAGTAGTAAAAACTATTAATGAGAACCATATTTATTATAGCATATGAGCGCTTTATATTGAAACAGTTTTTTTCTTTTTATTGTAACATTTAAGAGTTTTATATTATTCATAATTAAGTTTGTGGTCTACGTCACCTTTAGCCGAACACCCAATTAATGCTAGTGGCCCCACCATCAACTAATATTTTCTGCCAACTTTTCCCAAAAGCTAAAGCCGTGTCATCGCTGGCGAATTGATATTAATGTTCTATATATTATTCCCTTTATAAACACACTCCAAACTTTTGAGTCACTTGTCAAACTCATGACCATTCGTAAACGATGCAGCAAGGCCTCCACATTTCGTTTAAAGCTATCTAATTTTTGTGCTTTGATGATTATTTGTTGTCATGGTTATAATTAAGACACACAAAAAAAGGGGAAAGGAAACAATGAAATCAAGAAAGGAGTGGTGTAAAGTATATGAAGTTGAATATTTCTACCAAAAGAATAAGTTTGAATAATGAGGCTTGTGAAAGTCTTGGGCCCTCTACTTAAAAGGGCTTTGAACTTTAGATTGGGGTTATGTGGACGTTGGACCACTGCTTCTTCATGATTTTCAGGGACTTTTATTTGCCTAATTAAGTACTTCAAATAGCATGTGCCACTTTGCTACAATGATTCAACACTGCATTTGAACATTTTGTGGGCCAAACCACAAAAAAAAAAAAGGAACAGAAAACAGGTCATCTTCATCACGTATTTTAAAGTTCTTTTCAATTTTCCAAAATAGAGAAAAGATTTTGCTCCATCATGGACAATTGATGTTCAGGTTATTGCACATTTTTCATGTATATATTTTGCAGACAGTTCCATAGATAGGTAAAAAAAAAAAAAAAGCATGTACTTCTAAATCATCCAAGCAAGGTAATTATGCAAATGAAAGCGAATCTTTCCAAGCCAAAAATAGATCATGTTTTAGATAGGTAAAAGAAGGACTAATTACATGATTATACCTTTAAGCTTTAATTATTTTTTAATTTGTCTTTCTATTTTTAGAAACTACAAAGGTATCATTTGAATTTTGAAAACTTATTTCAATTTCATTCCGATAAATAAAAAAATAGGTGAGACAACATAATTATCCTTTAAAAGCTGTGAAAAATATTTTATAGATTTAAAAACATGAAAAATTTTAAAACAATACATCAAATTTCAAAAAAAAAAATAAAATCTTAAGTTTTTTGACTTTTTGAATATGAAAATATTTTTAAAAATTTTCTTAGCAAGGAAAATATATTGCAAGAACAAATTCAGCCTAATTAAGGCTATGTTTGTCTTATCTCTATGTTTCTCTATCCAAAATGCTTGCAAGGAGTAAAATTAATTTTTTTTTTCAAATTAAAAGGATACTTTTATAGTTTCAAAAAATAGATACACAAATTAAAAATAATTAAATTTAAAAGATATAGTTATGTAATTAATGAGAAAAGAATTAAACTCATTTCTAAATGCTCCACAATTTTTTTTTTTTTTTTTGTGCAACAGCTAACTATTTTCTTTTGAGTTTTGCAATGAAGCTTGGAAAGAGATATATAATATATTTCATTTTAAATGCTTAGACGTAAAAGGCCAAACCCTTAAACCCAGAGACTGTGTTGGCCAATTTCAAATCAATTAAGCTGCAATAATGATCATGGATTAGGTGGTAAAGTTTGCACAGCGCCCCCAATAATACTATATTTTGAAACGATTAAAGCTAAAGGATATCAAATACATATAAACATTACATACATATATATATATATATATATATATATATATTGGCTAAGGGAACATGGACTCTAAAATGCGGTCCATGTCTTTGAAAGAGTAACTTTTTACTATTAGCTGCATGACATGAGCCCATAAACTCTCTCTTGGCTTATTAATTCAAGTTTTTTAGCTGCACAACTCCAAAAAAAAAAAAAAAATGTTTGAAAGAGAGAGATCATGGTGTTCATATTATACGTGATAATGATAATCATCTTTGATTTGAATGGTAGAGACCAGAGAGAAGCACCAACATTAGTGTTTATCTATACTTGTGGTGCAACACAAACAATTGAGGAACTATATATCTTATAAAAACATATACATGATAAAACAAAATTCTATTTGGTAGGAACATGTCATATGCTAGAAAACTATTCGGGCTAGTGAAACATAAACTAGGACTAAAGAAGTTGATCAAAACGAATCATATGTTCCCAAAAGAAGATACAAGGCGACCAAAGCCACTTCATCTCATAGAAAAATACTTTTGGCCTAAAAAAACAATGGGCATTCTGTTATAATAATAATCTCTCAATTTTTTAAACACAAACTTCATATTATTTTTTTTTTTTTGGAGGCATAGGCATTCTAGGGGGCCATAGGACCTCACAAGTCACAACTAAACTTGGGGTGTCAAACTATAAGCCGACCGAGTACCCTTCTCCTTTTGTGACTTTGATATATAAAACTCTCAAAAGTTAAGCATCTTGTTGATTATTTTATAATTCCTTTTGGTAACTTTTTCACTCATGTTGAAGGAATTTCTAGGATGGGTCTCTTGTGTTTCTTGGTGTCTACATTGACAGTTCATAATTGACAATGTCTAGCCTTAAACTAAATTAATATTATATAGACAAAAAACACATACACACATATGTATGTGTTAATGCGACAAAAGTTACTTACATAGGAGTTTAGTTGGAACTATTTTGTTAAGATAAACATAATTTGGTTTGGTTTTGGTTACATTCCCGAGAAGATGCTCCACTTACTTACTAACATGTGGTCTTTAAGATAATTAATTATGGATTATTGTCATTTTCTGATGCTTGTCAAAATTATAAAATGATTGTTGGATTGAACGTTTTGCATGTCGTTTGTGTCTGTTGAGAAGTTGAAGAGCTATCCTACAATTGGATTTGGAAGGTCTATTTAAACCAACGCCTCGTTGTTTATTTACGTAAATGGAACCCGGAGGCAAGGCAACCATGCAGATTCCTTTTGTTCGTTTATTCATTTACTTATTTGAAAAGAGGAAATTTCATTAAAACTCAATAACAACTTAGAAGCACACTAGTAAAAGGTTATATCTATAATAGATGAGGCCACAACCTCCAATACAAATGGTAAAATCTGATGATGTTTAAAGAGAGAAACGTATACTAAGGGGCCGATGACGGAAAATTACCTCAATACACTATTATCAAACACCTATAACGTCTTTTTAACAATGAGACGCCTACAATTGATGCAGTTTCTCCAAATTAAAGTAGGTAAGGCTTCAACTTGCTACCTTTCTAGTTGTCTATTAGTTATTTATTCTCCAATGGGCACAACATAACACACACGTACGAACGCTTGTGTAGACCACCCCTGTCTGCATTAGATGAAGTATTAAATCTTGGACTTTGGTCAAAGGTCCAATTTCCGCTCTGCCTCGCAAATAAGGTGTAGTATGAAAACAATACAGGGACTTTTATGAGCCCAAGGTAGAATCATACGAGCCCTTTTGGGCCCAAATTAACTAGTTATGTTTCTTGCTGTCTGATAAAGTTGGTTAATTTTTTAGTTAAAAATGATGTAAAGCTCTTATATGTTACAGTAAAAAAAATTGTTACAGTATAAAGCTTTCACATGATATAGTATTTATAGTTCTAACCACTACTAAACACCCTAGCAATGCAATTTAAAGTTCAATAAGTCAATTGTCAATTTTTTCAAGGACTTATTTTTCAAACGCAAAAGATTAGAAATAATAATGGAAAAAAGTTTAAATTATATTATGCTGTTTTTTTAAAAGGAAAAATCATATCATGCTCTTGGTGAAAGAAAATTATACAATGAAAGTATTGAATTAAAATGAATGTCAAAAAAAAAAAAATTACAAGCTTGCGTAGTTGCACAGCACAAATAACATGGCAAAAATTGCCTTTGTACCAGCTCAGACCAAATGCTAATGAATTATGGAATCAAATCATGGTTGGTAATTATGAATTTTTATCTTCATTAAGATAATCGAATCATGATTTTGAAGATAATAGTGCAAATTTCTTCATGTGTGTCTACCTAACCTCCATGTGATTAATGGTATTATTCAAATATTTTTATTTTTTATTTTTTTTCTCTTTTCTGCGTTTAAAGCACACTAGCTATATCACTTGAAGTCAACTTGGGAAGTTAGAGTGTGTAATTGCCTTTCCTTGCTTGCATTGCCCTATTATTCCAAATAAAGAAATAAATTTCTAAATAACACTTTAGGCAATGTGTTTGTCCACTTTTATTTGCTTATTTATTTTGTTTTAAAGACTTTGTAAGCTAAAAGCATGCAAGATAAATTAGTGGCTTTCTTTGAGGGTCTTCTTTTTTTCTTTTTTCTTTTTTTTGAAAATTTTGAATTAAAGGGCATTTGACTGGCGGTGCTCCAGTGGACATGGAGATGAAAAAAGGAGATCCCATATCAATGTGTATGTCCTTTGGGCAGAGACACAATCAGTATGGCATTGTGCCACATGAAATGCTGCGAATGATAGCAGAAGAATACTGTTGGAATAGTAACTTCACCAATCCAATCCAATTATAGGCTTGTTTTCTTTTTCTTTTTTCTTTTTCTTTTTTTTTGTAGAAAATAAAAATTTTAAAACTAACAATGCAAGTAAATAAAGTTTGTTTGGCATGTGAAGGATTGAAAAGATTTTTCTAGCTCAGTTGTCAGTGCAGCAATCTCCCCCTTTTTTTTTGGTTTAGAATGAACATGAGAAACCCACTTTCTTTGTTATGATGATCTGACTAAATTTTGACCATTTTCAGATCATAAAACACAATGATTTTGAGTGAAAATTTAGTTCCTGTTTATAATGATATTAAGTTATTTCTTATAGAAGTTATGTTTGGAAATCCATGGCATTATCAAAATCTTCATCTTGAAACATGTTATTCTTTTTCTTCTCTCTTTTTCAGCAATAATATATATAATTAGCCCATTTTAGTATGAAAATCTAGTTTATTTAGGCAGAAAGTAAAATGCATAGAAGATGAAGAGAATTATTTAACAGCTAAGGGAAGCCAATTTTGAGAAGCATTCCCTGGGAAAAACAAAAAGGGCATCTGCAAATTGCTCACAGAGAGACGGAAAAAATGCAAATCCCAATACAAAATTGGTAACGCCATACCCATTGCACATACACAATTTATTTTCTATTTTTTTTTATTCTTGTGTTAGGAAATAATAATAATTCAAAATAAAGGAAAGAGATTTTGAGGAAATATCAATGTCTCAGTTTGATCAATAAAAGCTGATCCTTTAATAACAATAATTATGCCTCCCCAGTATTACCAAACTCATGTAGTAGCCAATGCAACAGTAATTACTATTTTTCCAAGCAAAAATAATAACTTTCCTCTCATCATCCACCAACAATTGTTCGCCACGTCTATGCTCTTCTTGATCTCTTTTTTTCTTCCTTTTTTTTGTCTTTTTTTTTTTTTTAATTTTACTAGTTGGGTGCCACGTATAGCAAGTGAAGAGTAATTTTATAAGTATTATTTCACCTTAAAACTTCGATTATAATGTTGTTATTTTTATAGTTTATTTAGTAATAAAGATCGTAGTAAGTTGCTAATACGCAATTAACATTAACATTATATTTGTTAAAATGAAATAGAGTGAAACAAAAAATTTGAGCAATTAATAGGAAACAAGAAAACAAAATTGTTTCAAAGATGCACAAGTGTCTTGATCACTGGTTAGAACTGATAGTTCGAACTAAATACACTGTGTAATAATTCCAATTATACGAAAGAAAATACTCTAATAAACTCGGCTCGAATTATGTATTTTTATATTTAAGCCGGTGAACCTGAAATACAAATTGTAAAAGCGTACATGACACAAAGAAAAAAAACAAACAACAAATATTAAAAATTAAAAAAAAAAAGAAGAAAAGGTAGAAAATTTAAGAGAAAGAGAAGAGGCAAACACAAGGCTCCTTAAGGGGAGGAACGAAGTAAGGGCGAAAGCATTTTAGAAACATGTCGAGAAAAAGCTATAAACTGTGTTAGAAGCCTCCGGTAAAAAAGGTAAAAGAAACAAAAAAACACTTTAAAGAAATTATTTTAATAGGAGGAAAACAAAAAAAAAAAGTATTTTAAAGGAGCATATTGTAATAACCAACTTTGGAAAAAAAAAAGAATGAAAAAGAAAAAAAAAAAAACCAAGATGGCAAGACTCAGGGGAAGCACTAAGCTAATTTTTGCTAATTAAATATGGTCATTATTGAGTGTAATAGTGAGCAAGGGTCGTTCTTGTAGAGGATTGGTTTTAATGTTTAGTTATCGAAAGTAAAATTAGAGACACAAAATAACTAAACACTAATTGGGGGTTTTGAATTTAATTAACTAAATTACTAAATTAAAGTAAACACAATAAAATAAAACAAGACTAAACAATAATAATAAAATTGGTTAAATGATCCTTCTCCATTATTAAACAATAACTGTAAAATTAATTACAGAATTATTCCCAATTTTCTATTAAAACTATCAATCGTAGATAACAATAAGCTATGTTATCCCTATCTTTCCTTACTATGTCATTTAAGAAAATAAACTCTTTATTAAATCTTTTTCCATTAAATAGTCTAGAATAAGCTCTCCCAATTTAACGTAATGGAAACATGAAGTTGAGAAAGATTGGTTAGTCTAAGCAACTAACATACAAACTCGGTCACTAACCACAATTTGCTACTATTGATTAGAACAACAGGACAATTATGGAGCAAGCCTTTCAATCAAGCAATAGATAATTTTCAAGTCCTTTGGCCATCCAAACAAAACAAGAAAATAATCAGGAATAATAATTATGGAAGAAACATAAATAATTTCAATTGGAAATTTGGAAAATAATTCTAAAAGTTAATCATATGATCATGTCTAGGGTATTAAAATCACTTTCAACCAAAAACAAAACAAAACTAAAAATATTGAAAAATAAAAGAAGGAAGGAAGAAGAAAAATAACGATTATGATTTTGAAGAATCCTTCAGGCGAATGATATTCCTTGAGCCATCTTTGGAGCCTCTCCGTCATCTCTCCTCTTAGTCTCCTAAACTATTAAAAAGGGACCCCTAATTGTGTTTTAGAATGAGGTATTTATAGATTTTTAAAGATAGGGTTGAAACATGAAAGTTTGGAGGCTTTTTGGACCAATTTTCTAGTCAAAAGTTGAAGTCTTGTGTGGCAACGGACACTTGATGTGCAATAAGAATATGTTTTGGGTGTTGCAGCACCCATTTCCATGGGTGCAACATTTGGTCCTTGGGTTTTGGCTTATTTTGCACCTTTTTACAGGTCGCAACATCTGTAACTTAAGCCATGGCGCCTATTAAGTGCATACAAGCATACACGGTTGCAAGTAATAAAGTAATCCAGAGTTCAAATATCGATCTCACGAGGATTGTGTTAATTTTGCATTAATTACCAAAATTGATTGGCTCTAAGATTATTTAGATGATTGGATAAAGTAACAAATAAAAGAAAGTAATAGAAATGACTAGCAAATAAAATAAAATAACAAAACAATTAACTAAAAACACTAGAGCATCGATATCGCCATAATTAATTCACATTAATTTAATTATTAAGTGAATCTCTTAATTAATTAATCTAGAACCTCTTAACTAATCCAACTACCTCTCTCAAGCGTCAAATTAGATAATATGCTTAAAAATCTGATTCTAATATCTCTATCTAGAATTAAATAATTAGGCATTCATTAAGCTCTAGATCTCCTAATTACTACAAAGGAACTATAAATCTCTTAATCTTATAGTCGCTTAGGTTGTGTTTCCCACAATCTGAACATAGAGTTTCCCTCTCTCGAGCATCAAACCTCATATACTAAAATCATTTAATTCATTGGCTAAGTGAAATGGAAGTATTAAGAGTAGAACAACACAAATCAACTATGAAAAACCACTAAAAATAAATCTAACACTTCATAATAAGGCAAACTCAAAGCTCTAAAAAAACAACTATTTTATAACAAATTAAACAAATCATCAAGGGTTCAACATTTACGAATCATAAAAATACAAAGAAGAGAATGAGAATGAAAAAACCCATTTTAAAGACCAAGCTCTTCATCTTCTTCTCCTATCCAATTCTTGATCTCCAAATGCATCTTCCATGATGATTTATTGAAGAGAAAACTAAAATCTAAAAGCTAAAACCAAATTCTAAGCTAAAACAAAGAAAAAAATTTTCTTTTCTTTTTCCCCATCTTTTTCCTTGGAGTGAGCTCCAATCTCCGTCGAAATGTGTGCCCCCTCGCTAACAATGGAGGCCCCCTTTCCTTTTGGGTTTTTAGGGTTTTAAAGTGGTAGGGCTTCATTTTAACTTCATTTGGTTTCGTTGGAACAAAATTTGGGGCTAGATCATCCCTTGAAGGTAAAATCAGTGCACAAGGGGGCGCATCAAGGACGTGCTGCTGCATTGCAGCCTACATGGTTGTGCAAGACGCACACACAACGTGCACATGCAGTCATGGAGAAATGCAGCGTGTGGCTGTGTGCTCAACTGGGAGCTGCGGCACCTATTTTTTGACACTGTTGGGGCTGCAGCCAAACTTTTGGGGTTGTAGTGCCTAACGTCTGTCCTAGTTGCACAAATGGGTGTTGTTTTGGCCTCTTTTCACTCTAAGATAATGCTAAAATTCTCTTGAAGTCTAATTTTATTATATTCTACAAAATAACACTAAAAACATCAAATTAAATACAATATCTTAAGGATTTTCATAATATTTAAGCTTAAGAAATACTTGATTTTTGAGTAAAATATTCACTAACTAGTGCCCAGCGCTTGTGAGGAACTCTTAATACACTTATGAAATGCTTCCAACTCCAATTTTTCACCCACTTTTAATTCTATTGCCACAAAATACCTACATAACACAAAAACATAACAACAATACTAGAAAACCAAAAATCTAACCAAATAAATACAAGAAAGAATGATAGAAAATTATGTGAAATTAACACTTATCACAGGAAAAAAAAAGGGAAAGAATTAATAGATCATTAAAGAAAAAAAGAAAGAAAGAAAGAAAGGAGGGGAGGAGCTTAACAAGGAGGGCTGGAAGAAAAAAGCTTCGGCTCTTTCAAGTATGTATAGCTATATTAAAGTACATGTGAGATTTAGATATTGATATAAATATAAATGTACAAACACACATGTATTAATATAAAAAAAAACATGTATAGTATAGTTGTATAGATATATAATTTAAGGTGTTTGGAATAAGGCCTAGAGCCCATAGTTCTAACTATAAAAAAAGTGTAAAACTCTCATATTAATATGTAAAGTGCAAAGCACGCCACCAAAGAACTATAAATTGTATAGGAGCCTTTGGTAAAAAACGTAAAGAAACTAAAAAAAATACTTCAAAAAAATTATTTTAATAAAAGGAGAATAAGGAAAAGGAGTATTTGAAAGGAGCACATTGTAATAAACAACTTTGGGAGAAAAAAAAGAAGGAAAAGGAAAAAAACAAACAGGTAAAGAAAAAAGAAAAAATTGGTAAATCACTAAAGTATTAAAAAGAGAAAGAAAGAAAGGAGGGTAGGAGACCCACAAGAAAGGTTTTTGTTAAACAAAAGCAAGTTATAACATAAATATATTATTATGTTACACACATAAAGAATAAATTTTCACTTTTAATTTTTTTTAAATACTTTAAATAAGATGTTTGAAGGTATTGATTTAGATTTAAACAATATAAAACTTTTACTTGTTACACAATGTAAACTTAAAATAAATTATGATGTAAAACTTTGATATGTAAACCAATTGATTCAAATAAGTATAAATTAAATATGTACGTAAATTAGGTATGCATACAAATTGATATGAATTTATTTATTAATTTATTATTTAGTTTTACCCCTTTTATGAGTTGTAATTCCTGGAACAAAAACCAAAGCAATCCCAAGTCAAGTAAAACACAAAATTCACTCTTCATGTCCCCGATTCCCCAAACTTAAAACCAGCACAAAAAAAAAAGTTGCTGTAATTTTCAGTTTCCACAACTAGAGAGCCAGGGAGTTGCCTTGTGAGAGATGCTCACTATAAACACCACACGCCTGTCTGTCTCTAAACTCTAACGCTCATTTTCTACACGTCCTTTGACCGTTAGTCAACTCTCTCTCTCTCTCTCTCTCTCTCTCACATTCCGGCAAACGAAGCGATAGCCCTGTTGGGAAAGAGGGTCTCTCGGGCTGATAAACTTAAAAACGACATTGACAATTCTTCGAGACAAAAAGAGAGATAAGAATTAAAAAGAGGAGAGACTACTTTCATTAATTTAGATCTCTCTCTTCCGCTCTTGCTCTCTTTCTCTCTCTAGAATATTCAATGCCCAGAAAAGGCCATATCTTTACAGTTACAATCGCCACTACATTACCAATCGATCTTTTTCACTTTCCTTAATTTCAACAAATTAAAACCCACTTCACTCAACTCATCTAATTTACCAAAAGATTATTAGAACTGAAATAGAAGGCACAAACTCTTTCTCTTTTCTTGTGGGTTTGGAAAATTAAGCAATGGCGGAGAGCGGAGAGACGAAGACGGCATTGCCAGAGGCAGAGAAGAAGAAAGAGCAGACACTTCCGTTTCACCAGCTCTTCTCTTTCGCAGACAAGTATGATTATCTCTTGATGATCGCTGGCAGTGTTGGGGCTGTCATCCATGGCTCTTCCATGCCTTTTTTCTTCTTGCTTTTCGGCCAGATGGTTAATGGCTTCGGCAAAAACCAAATGGATTTGAGGAAAATGACCGATGAAGTATCAAGGGTACTCGGCTACTCATCAATTAATCACCACCATTTTTTTCATCAACTTTTATTTTTATTTCAAGTAAAAAAATTTGACTAGTCAGATCTGAGATCTGAAGAAGACATTTACCAATATTTGTGTTTGACCCTTGTTTTAATTTTTTTTGCAGTACTCTCTATACTTTGTCTACCTTGGCCTTGTTGTCTGCGTATCTTCTTATGCAGGTATGTTTACTCTTAAGTGTTTGAACTGAACCAAAATGAAATGAAATAGTCTTTTATTTTTTTTGTTGGTCCTGAAGTAATAAGTTGATATTTATATTTGGACTGTATATTTATGTTGGGTAATTATAAAGAGGACTAGTTGACGAGCCCACATGGTATATGAATAAGAATATGATTTTTTTTTTTTTTTTTTTTGTATGTTGATCGTTTGTTTGACGTTGAAAATAATATGTATACAATTTGTGTGTATGATCAGAGATTGCATGTTGGATGTACACGGGAGAGAGGCAAGCGGGAACGCTGAGGAAGATGTATTTGGAGGCAGTGCTGAAACAGGACGTGGGTTTCTTCGATACAGACGCCAGAACTGGAGACATCGTCTTCAGTGTCTCAACGGACACTCTTCTTGTTCAAGACGCCATTAGCGAGAAGGTTAACAATTTTCCTTCCTTTCTTTCTTTTGTTTTTATTATTCATTAATAATAGTTAGTTAATTAATTAAGAATTACCCTCTCTTCTTTCTCTCTCTTGTCCGTCGCACATGCAACGGGAAGAAATCTAGAGTTGGGTTTGGCTGACCTCTTGGGGTGGTGGTGGTGATGGATCATATTCATCGCAGAAGATCACGATATAGCTTATCTGGTTGCACTGTGGAAGTTGGCAGTGGCATTAATAAAAAAGGGTCCCACTACTAAATCCTCCCTGTTCTAATTCTTCATCAGGTGCACGTTAGCAAACATGCTGCTTATCGTGCGCCGATATAACACCCTCCCCCCTTTCTTACCGTTGTGATTTTTTTGAAAAAATTTCTTCCCTTCAAATTTCTATGGCAATATGTTTGACAACGCCCAGGTCAAGATCATTAAATAAAGACTCCCATCTGTTAGAGGCGCACATTAGCAATCAAGCCTTAACGTGCGCCGGTACTCTGTCTCAGCTAGCGATATTTTTTTTGGTTATTACTACCGTTTGTCATGTTTTTATTTTTTATCTTTTACCTTCTGTTGGAGCGCACGTTAGCAAATCAGAAAAAATAAAGAAAAGCTGCATAATCACTGGTGTGTTTTGTTTTGTTTGGTTAAATAAAATAATATTAGGTGGGGAACTTCATTCACTATCTGTCAACATTTCTGGCGGGGCTAGTGGTGGGTTTTGTATCAGCATGGAGGCTTGCGCTGCTGAGTGTGGCTGTCATTCCAGGCATTGCCTTCGCCGGCGGTTTATATGCTTACACTCTCACTGGCCTTACTTCCAAGAGTCGCCAGTCTTATGCCAACGCTGGTGTTATTGCTGAACAAGTCAGTCTTTTCTTTTCTTTTCTTTTCTTTCTTTCACAACAAAACAAATTTTTGAAATGATGGTTTTTCCATGTGCAACCAACCACGCCTGAAACAGACTTATTTGTTCCACCTCTCTCTCTTTCTCTTTAAGTGTTTTTGTGCTTTTTTTGTTGGTTTTTTTCTTTAATCATTATGTTCTGCGTTGATGCAAGACTTGTTAGGCCACTATATTCTGAGCTAATGTAATTCGACAGTTATGCTAATATTTTTGTCTACTTTCAAATTATTAATTCTGGGTTTCTAATTGTCCAAATTTATTTTGTTTTTGTTTTTTTTTTTCCCACCTAATTGCATAGGCCATTGCACAAGTTCGAACAGTTTACTCTTATGTTGGAGAAAGCAAGGCTTTGAATTCATATTCAGATACCATACAGAACACATTGAAGCTTGGGTATAAAGCTGGAATGGCCAAAGGTTTGGGGCTGGGATGTACTTATGGCATAGCTTGCATGTCATGGGCACTTGTTTTCTGGTATGCTGGTGTGTTCATTAGAAACGGGCAAACCGATGGTGGGAAAGCCTTCACGGCGATATTCTCCGCCATCGTTGGTGGCATGTAAGACACAATACTCTTTTCTTTTTTCCCATTTCAGATGCAAAAATAAATAAATAAATAAATAAAACAATGGTCCGAGCACTTGATTATCATTTGACAACAACTGATGTAACAGGAGCTTAGGCCAGTCATTTTCAAACCTTGGGGCATTCAGCAAAGGCAAGGCAGCTGGGTACAAGCTGATGGAGATCATTAATCAAAAGCCATCGATAACTCAGGACACGTCTGCTGGGAAGTGCTTGCCTGAGGTTAATGGCAACATAGAATTCAAGGAAGTAACGTTTAGCTACCCATCAAGGCCGGATGTTTTCATTTTCAGGAATTTTTCGATCTTCTTTCCCGCTGGAAAGACTGTTGCTGTTGTTGGTGGTAGTGGCTCGGGAAAGAGTACTGTTGTCTCTCTTGTTGAGAGGTTCTATGATCCTAATCAGGGTAATTCAGAATCTTTTCTCGTGTATTGATCCTATTAAGGGAACTTAATAGGAGTGTATTAATGCCTTATTTTGTTGGCTGATGAGCAGGGCAGGTTTTGCTGGACAATGTAGACATAAAAACAATGCAACTAAGATGGTTGCGCGACCAGATTGGGCTAGTGAACCAAGAACCTGCGATGTTTGCGACCACCATATTGGAGAATATACTCTATGGAAAGCCTGATGCAACAATGGCTGAAGTAGAAGCTGCAACTTCTGCAGCAAATGCTCATAGTTTCATAACTTTGCTTCCTAATGGTTACAACACTCTGGTTGGTACTTGGTTTTCATTGTCAGACTAATTCGCTTATAATCTAGAAAATCTGAATTTCAGTGCTTGTAATAAAAATGCTAATTATGTGAACTTTGCTTTTTAATCTGAAACCAGGTAGGAGAAAGAGGAGTCCAGCTCTCTGGTGGCCAAAAGCAGAGGATTGCAATTGCAAGAGCTGTGTTGAAGAATCCCAAAATCCTCCTCCTTGACGAAGCAACGAGTGCGCTCGACGCAGGATCAGAGCGCATTGTTCAAGAGGCTCTAGACAGGCTAATGGTTGGGAGAACAACCGTGGTTGTGGCACATCGACTCTCCACCATTAGAAACGTTGACAGTATTGCCGTTATACAACAAGGACAAGTTGTCGAGACGGGGACGCATGAAGAATTGATTGCCAAAGCCGGTGCTTATGCATCCTTAATCCGATTCCAAGAAACGGTTGGGAACAGGGACTTCTCAAACCCATCTACCCGTCGTTCGCGCTCGTCACGACTAAGTCACTCCTTATCGACAAAATCACTGAGCCTTCGATCGGGCAGCTTAAGAAACCTTAGCTACTCGTACAGTACTGGTGCCGATGGACGGATAGAGATGATCTCAAACGCTGAGACGGAGCGGAAAAACCCGGCACCAGACGGCTACTTCTTCCGTCTTCTCAAGCTAAACGCCCCCGAATGGCCGTATTCCATTATGGGTGCTGTAGGGTCTGTTTTGTCTGGTTTCATTGGCCCAACCTTTGCCATTGTGATGAGCAATATGATTGAGGTTTTCTATTACAGAAATTATGCCTCAATGGAGAGAAAAACCAAGGAATATGTGTTCATTTACATAGGAGCAGGTCTATATGCTGTGGTTGCGTACTTGATACAACATTACTTCTTCAGCATTATGGGAGAAAATCTCACTACTAGAGTGAGAAGAATGATGCTTGCAGGTATATAAATATATGAAATTTAGTTTTTGTTCTATGTCTCATTATGATGATTCTCTTTTTGATTCACATTGTTGTTATTTTGGTTCAGCAATTTTAAGGAATGAAGTTGGGTGGTTTGATGAAGAGGAGCACAATTCAAGCCTTGTAGCGGCTCGTTTAGCGACGGATGCAGCCGATGTGAAATCCGCAATTGCTGAAAGAATCTCTGTTATACTCCAAAACATGACTTCGCTGCTCACCTCGTTCATTGTCGCTTTCATTGTGGAATGGAGGGTCTCACTTCTTATCCTAGCCACGTTCCCACTTTTAGTCCTTGCCAACTTTGCCCAGGTAATTAAACGCCTTGAATCAAACGATGCATAATTGTTTTTCTTCATTGAGAATTTTATATGAAGGGCCCTTCTACGGCGAAGTTCATGCCAATAACGCACATTTTGACTATTAAATCTGGCCAAAATTAGATCAAGATAAAAGAGTATACAGAACGAAAGGAACGTTTCTATCATATCTAACCTTCAAAAGAAGTACATAGCTCCAATTTCTTTTCTTTTTTTTTTTTTTCCTTTACTAAAACCAGACACGAAAAATGCAAAAGTGAAACTAAATTATGCGTTACATTTTGTTTTTATAAAATACATTATCTTTCCCTCTCTCTTTGCTCTTTAATGCACAAAGCCTTGCTGCTTTTCTTTCTCTCTCTTTTTTTTTTTTAAAAATTAAACTTGAAAGCCTTTATTTATTTATCTATTATTTATTTTATTTTTCCAATTCCAGCGAGAGAGCATAGGGACTGGTGTCAGTTACACTTTATATTCATTTATTTTCCATCCGTGTGTCAGATGTTACATCTGCCTTCCCTTCTTTGAATTGGAATCTTAACCATTTACCACATCCTAGTATTAAACGACAAAACCTAAAAAAAACAAAAAAATACAACAAATGAACGTGTCACTATTGCAACAAATGAACGTGCTTTCTCCGTTTCTGCTGCATTAAAAACACTCTTTTGAAAACGTCAGATAGGATATTACTATAATAATAATCTCCTAGATGACATCAAAGGAATATCAGACTGTATAAAGGATTCCACGACTACTCATCAACTTCCTTACATCTTCCATGTCTATTTCTTCAAGAAAAATTTTTACTTTTTGGTGGTATTTGTTTGATTATATATATATATATCTCGAGGTTATGACCCCCTTTTTTTTCCTTGGTTTTCTCATTAAAACTCCCACAGTCAAAGCTAGAAGCCAAACCAATACCGGGTTGTTCCTTCATCCACTCGTCTCTTGTTTATTATCTGAACCAAACACTGCGTGTCACAGTGTATTTCAGTTCTGTGTCTGAATTTAAAGGCCCAACTTGAAGGTCCTACATTATCTTTTTTTCTTCTTTCCCTTCTTGGTACATGAGCTCTTTTTTTGTGCTTTTTTTTCTTTTTTTTTGGCTCAGATTGGTACATGAGCTTTGATTGCTTTCTTTACTCCATATCCAAGACACCCATGTGAGAACCACCAGAAATCTCCAGGCCCGTGATCAGATATGCTATAGAAAATCAACTGAAGAAATTTTCTTTTGACAGAGATTTTTTTTCTTTTATCTCCTTCCTTATATTATTGTTATCATCATTTATTGAGGGTGTCAGCTAACTTGCGTTGAATCCCTTTAAAAAGTATTGTCGTTTTCCTTTGAGGAGTTGAGAGAGAGTTCAATCAATTAAGAGCTTCAGAAAAATGTGCACGTTTTCAAACTACAGGACCGATTCCTCTGGGCGATTGTCTGGTATAACCAGTGTTTCTGAACCTGCGCATGATCTATACACGGTGGAAAATTAAAAAACACTGTTCTAAGCATAATAAAGAAAATAGCTAGAAAAAAAGACATTGGTTTTGGACGTACTTGGTGCATTATATTAATGTCCTTGCCGTGTACAGGATCATCTCAGGAAGAACGTCCTTTGCTTCTGACTTATGTTTGACTTCTCTGTGGCTTTGTCCCATTATATTAAGTGCATGTGTTAAGCAACAAGTGCTTGCCAACCCCAGAAACAATTCAAATAATATAGCTAAACTAAAAAGAATTATCTTTAGAATAAATTTCTGGACAAACTACAGATAAAAGGACTAAAATCGGATGTTCATGTGATTTAGTTAAACAAATAATCGAACTTTTAACTTGAAAGCAAAATTTTATGTCAATGAAGTGATCGGTTTTTTGGAGGTTCTAGTATTCTTCATTACCAGAAACAGATAATGATATACTATGCAATTCTTTTGTTAATGAATGATATCGGGAGTGTTGGAACATTTGAACTAGGTTGGATGTACTATACAATTTGAGAATTACAAATTTTCTGACTTCATTTTCATTTTTTTTTTTGGGTATTTGAACAGCAACTCTCTCTCAAAGGGTTTGCCGGAGACACTGCGAAGGCTCATGCAAAGACCAGCATGATTGCTGGTGAAGGTGTAAGCAACATCCGTACGGTTGCTGCCTTCAATGCCCAAAACAAGATCCTCTCCTTGTTCTGCCATGAGCTCCGTGTCCCTCAAATGCAAAGCCTCCGTCGCAGTCATACATCCGGTCTCCTTTTTGGCCTCTCCCAGCTCGCTCTCTATGCCTCCGAAGCCCTCATTCTGTGGTACGGTGCCCACCTCGTCAGCAAAGGTGTCTCAACTTTCTCAAAGGTGATCAAGGTCTTTGTGGTCTTGGTCATTACTGCCAACTCTGTTGCTGAAACTGTCAGCCTTGCCCCAGAGATTATCAAGGGTGGTGAAGCTGTCGGCTCTGTTTTTTCAATTCTCGACCGCCAAACCAAGATTGACCCCGATGATCCTGATGCCGAACCTGTGGAATCAATCCGGGGAGACATTGAACTTAGACATGTTGACTTTGCATACCCTTCAAGACCTGATGTCATGGTGTTCAAGGATCTCAGTCTAAGGATTCGTGCTGGCCAAAGCCAAGCACTTGTTGGGGCTAGCGGGTCTGGAAAAAGCTCAGTCATTGCTTTGATTGAGCGGTTTTATGATCCGGTGGCGGGCAAAGTTATGGTCGATGGGAAAGACATAAGGCGTCTCAACTTGAAATCTCTTAGGCTTAAAATTGGGTTGGTGCAACAAGAGCCAGCCTTGTTTGCAGCCAGCATTTTTGACAACATTGCCTATGGGAAAGAAGGGGCAACTGAAACAGAAGTGATTGAAGCAGCCCGTGCTGCCAATGTGCATGGATTCGTTAGTGGATTGCCAGATGGATACAAAACTCCAGTTGGGGAGAGAGGAGTTCAGCTCTCCGGTGGGCAGAAACAAAGAATAGCAATAGCTAGAGCGGTCCTTAAAGATCCGACAATACTTCTGCTGGACGAGGCCACAAGTGCGCTTGATGCTGAATCAGAATGTGTGCTGCAAGAAGCACTTGAGAGGCTCATGAGGGGCCGAACCACCGTGTTGGTGGCGCACCGCCTGTCGACGATCAGAGGTGTTGACAGCATCGGCGTCGTCCAAGATGGACGCATCGTGGAACAGGGCAGCCACTCGGAGCTAGTTAGCCGTCCCGAGGGAGCCTATTCAAGACTGTTGCAGCTACAACACCATCACATTTGAGATAGTGCTGAATCTGATTGGACAAAAAAGAAAAAAAGACAAACAACTACATGGTCTTGTTGGGTGTTAATCAATCAAGTGTGTCAAGTTAATTAACCTTATGTGTCCAATTTTCTTTTAGTTGTAGATATGGGGGATATGTGGAGGTAATATCTTGAGAACTGTTGGTGACTATTGCTCTGATTTTCTCAATGGAGTAGGATGTGTTATATTATCAAAATTAATGTTTATTCTGAAAAAGCTTATCATAATATAAATTTTGAGTTCTGAAAAAAAAAAAAATCTCTGTTGTAATAGAAGCTTTTGATTGTTATATAGTATATAATGTATTGAAAGCAGCCTCCAGAAACCTGCTTTCTGTCTCCGGTACTTTCATACTTTCGCTATTCTTGCCTTTGTCTGCCTTTCCATCATGTGTTTAAGGCCCACAAACAAACACAAAGGAAAAGTTGGAAGGCCAAGAAAAAAGGTCTTTTCTACACAAAATGCGTGACACATTCATTTGTAGCATATCGTCATAATTGGAGGGCCTGAATTATTGCAAAGTAGGAGGTGTGAAATTCTACTAGATATATAAAGCTAAAAGAGTAGAGGCGAGGGCCGGGCTCAAGGGTAAGTGCCCAGACCACTTGGGATTAAGGTCTCGGGTTCGAGCTGAAGGGTAGGTGTAAAATCTAATAATCCTAAGAAAAAATAAATAAATAAAATAAAATAAAGCTAAAAGAGTGTGTACATATGATGTGTGCTAAAGTAGATGAGGACCCCACAGTTAGGGCCCATTTTCCTTCTTGTATGGGTTACATCATTCACGCGACGGAAGATGGGCCCTCCACAAGCGTTTGTACGATTCAATGAGTGCAATATTTTTGTGAATACAAAAGCCACTTCTCCGTGTATTTAGTGGATAAATCCGAGGGATTCAGAAGGTGTCCACTCCATATTCAAACATTTTTTCCAAGTGACGAGGTCATATCAGAGCATAGCTTCTTCTATTACAATGTCGATATTATTAATAATTATTGTTTCACTAAACAGCAAGAGAGCATTTGTGTACTTTGGCCTGTCCAAAAGCAAGAAGCGAAAAAAAGCAAGAAGAGAAAATAAATAAATAAGAACATGACCAAGGGGACAGCTCACTGAGGCACTTTCAAAGTTCAATTCATTGAATCACTGTGAATAGTTTGGGAGGAAAAAAAAAAAAGATGCTGATAATCACAGGAATGGAATGGAAAACTAAATGCATCACACAATCACAATCTTACTTTGATTGACGGGAATAATTAATAATTGGCGAGATGCCACTTGTACGTTCACTAGTGTTCTAGTCATCCCAGACACACGCGGATTCAATAGGGGAAAATTCCCACATTTATATTTGTATTATCTCCTATTTATTGCCAAACATTCGATTGCCAAGAATCTTGTGAGTAAATAACATTTTCCAGCTTACTTGGATTCAAGTTCTTGAGAATATAGATATCTAACATGTTAATAGAAGATTCGAACCGATTTGGATGACCAAGTTTTTCATACACATCGAGCTTGGTAGTCTGAAAATAATTGCAAGCACTTTACAGGAGACTTGGATATCAGACCCGCTATGTACCAACCTAAAAATAAAATTCTGATGAATGAGATCAAAAACGAAAAATTTTCACATCTCAGGCTGGTCTCATTTTTTCGTTCGTACAAAATAATAAAAAGAGTGGGTTTATGGCGGGGGATTTTTTTCTCACATTTCCAAGGTTAATATTACATCTCAACGACGATCTATATAGTCCCTCACATATCCAATTATAGCCTAATACAATTAGAATAATTAATAAAAACCAATTATATTTAGAAATTATCAAAATAATCACAAAATTAAGCCTATCTCAACACTACTAGAATCATATCAAATTTCAATAAATAGCAAACTAACTATCCCAATTAATTTCAAAAACTAAATATTAAGGGTCTATTTGGGAGGGCTTCTCAAACGCTACTTTTGGCTTTCTGAGTCCAAAAGCTATTTCTTGAAGTGTTTAGATGAACTATTAGAAGTGTTTTTACTCTTCAGAAGTGCTTCCTGCAAAGCCACAAAAAATCACCTTTCAAAAGAGCACTTCTAAAATAAACTTTTAAAGTTGTACCAGAGGATTAATAATACACTATAAGCTTAAATATAATAATTTTGTAACTTTTAAAAAGAGTGAAACTATTTTGACCCATTAAGGCACTTTAAAAATATAGTTTCAAATACTTACTAAAAAACTAAAACTTTTGCTTCTCTTCTTTTACCGACTAAAAAGCATAAGCAGAAGCTGTGCCAAATAGGCCCTATACTAATTACACAAATTTCACAAATTTTTCTCTAAAATAAATCAACTCATAATTACAAGTTAATTTTCAAAACAGTTTCAAAAAAAAAAAAAAAAAACAAAAAATAACACTGAGAACAACATTGTTACACCTTGTCAGACTCCTCCACATGGGCGCCGTGCATCCCATGCACCATCGTATCATAAAGGATAAAAGAAACCTAATCTTTAAAATATAAACATAATACACTAACTTTTTAAATATTAGATCATCCCCGCTTACAAGATTGATCTTTTTAACGTTCTTGTTAAGTCTAAATTGCATTCGATCTTTAGTGATGACACTGCCCATACCACCATAATAAGAAAACGGTAGCATTCAAAACCCTGGAACTCTCTCGATTCATCTCGATCGAAAACTCCGTCATTCACACCCACGAAGTCCCAAAAAATTTTGACTTGCACCCCATTGTTGCCATCAATACTGGTGTCGATCGACTTAGCATTGGCCGCATAGCAAGCCCATGCCTCATGTAGGTCAACTCTTCCATAACTGTGAGAGACCTGTCAAGGTTCAAAATTGTAGAAGCACTTGGTGGCCATTCCGAGTGAGGTTAGAAAGAATGACAATGAGGTTGAGGAGATCGGTCGTTTATGATCTCATTGTATGGGGCGGTGTCATCAGGAGAGGTAGGTGGTCGGTGGTGGCGCTTAGGTGGCTCAGTTACTTTTTTTTTTTTGTTGAAGAACAAAGGTATTTTTTTTTTCTTTTTGTTTTATTTAACAAGGTGTGCTAGTCTATATATATATATATATATATATATATTTATAAGAAAGATCACATTAGTCTCTTGAATTTTTTAATCAAACGGTCACGACGGTTTTGCATGCAACATCTTAATGACTCTTAAACCTTTACGTGCGATCTCTCTTTTTTTTTGTTTTTTTTTTTTTGGGTGGGGGGAGGCATATTACATGCGATGTATCATGCATAGGTTAGTACTCCATGGTGTCTAGCATTTTTTTGGGTGGGTGGGGATAACTAAGATGTGGAATGTTCACGGTGGAAATTGGAAAAGGGACATAACATGAAGGTGACAGGGAAAGTGATAATAGTGGCAAGGGAAAAAAATTGGCAACTATTTTGTAGGCCCTCTCGGCCTGTTAGATTCTTGTGAGTCCCTCTGTTTATAAGTTTGGTGGTTGAGGATAACAATATGTTGGCTCCAAGGTTTCACAAAGTTATTTTTTTTAATATTCTTTTGATGATAACAAATACAATTTTTATTATATGTGCAAAATTCTTTTAATTTAATAATCATCTTGAGTGTCTCTAAGCATATTGTTCAAGATATCAAAGTGATAGCAGTTCAAGAAAGCTTATGGAAGAAGATTCTTTTTAAAGGCATCTTATGGACTTGAAGATTACAAATTTTTTTTCTATAGTCCAAAAGTGTAAGTGAGCAATTCTCAAGTTAAAATGATCAAAAGAAAGCTCAAGAGCACACTTTCACATTGCATACTTGCATTTGATACTGTTTTAAATTCAAATTGCATGTAATAATTATGACTCATACTATTTTAGAAGTGCTTATACAAGTTGATGTAAAACGAGTTTCAAAAACAGGTCACATAGGCTTCTTGGTCTAAGGCAGATCGGCCTGCCGAAGATGATCGGCGTACCGAAACCCTGCTTCGGCCTGCCGATCTGGGGATTTTTAACCCCTCATTTGCAGAGGCTATGACGGCCTGCCGAAGGTATCTTCGGCCTGTCGGAGTTTAGATGATCGGCCTGTCGAAAACCCTGCTTCGGCTTGCCGATCTGGGGATTTTTAACCCCTCATCTGCAGAGGCTTTGACGGCCTGCCAAAGGTATCTTCGGCCTACCGGAGTTTAGAAGATCGGCCTGCCGAACACCCTGCTTCGGACTGCTGATCTGAGGGTTTTCAAAGTCCCTTCTGGGAAGGTTCAATTGGCCTGCCGAAGGGTTGGCTTCGGCCTGCCGGTGGTTCGATGTTCGGCCTGCCGAACTGTGAACCAGCTTGCTGATCTAGTGACCGTTGAGAACTTGATTTTTAGCACCTCAAACTT
The DNA here is from genome assembly GCA_946598075.1 of Artocarpus hirsutus. Taxonomy (NCBI): domain Eukaryota; kingdom Viridiplantae; phylum Streptophyta; class Magnoliopsida; order Rosales; family Moraceae; genus Artocarpus; species Artocarpus hirsutus. The sequence continues at coordinate 83,695 of CAMOHE010055602.1, forward strand.
TGGCCTGTCGAACTGTCTGTAACAGCTATTTTTTTGACCGTTGGAGCTCTATTTGTAATGGCTAGTTTGACCCAAAATTGATGTGTTCAGATGTTTCTAAGCACTAGGGAGCTATAAATACTCATCCATTCAATGTGCATTAAATGGTGAATGAATAGAAGTAAAATTTGATATTATTCTACATTGTTCTCAAGCATTCATTACACACACATTCGCTTGAGCTAAACTTGTTTCATATTCACCTTGAGAATTACTCACACCTCCAAACACATGCCACTATTGTACTTTTCATCTTCTTGTTTTGGAGTGTATATTTTGTGAGTGTAAAATTACAACCACTTTACTTTCATTGTTGGGTTTCCAAAGCCTTGTAAATTTGGGGAATTCTTGGTTGGGCAATCTCTGGGAAAATTGTCACTTTGTAAGAAGGTGTGGTGAGCCTTGGGTTGAACAACTCACCGGTTGTATAAAAGAGTGATTGTGCCGAAAAGTCGGTATAATAGTACAAAAGGTCAAGCAAGGGAGTTTAGCTTGGCGACAGTAGACGTAGGCATTTTTGCCAAACCACTATAAATAGCATTTGCATCTCTTATCCTTATTCTTTACTTAATCGCTGTCTATTTGTCACTTTGTTGTGCTTATATTATCCTCTTATCATATTTACTTCTTAAGCATTTTACTTTAAAAAATTTTCAATAATTGTAAAAGTTTTCGAAAACCCAATTCACCCCCCCTCTTGGGTAGTTATTCTTGGGCTAACAATTGGTATTAGAGCGGGAAGCTCGTTTTAATTTTTCAAAAAGATTTTACAATCTTGAGCATGGCTACCCAAGGAGTAGAAGGTCAATCCACAAATAGACCACCGTTTTTCAATGGCACCGACTACAATTATTGGAAAACTAGAATGTCCATTTATCAACAATCGGTTGATTTTGATCTTTGGGATGTTGTTGAAAATGGTCCTTTTTGACCTATGAAAGAGGTAGAAAAAGGTTTAGTCCCTAAAGAACGTAAAGAGTATAACGATGACGATAAAAGGAGAATTTCTTTAAATGTTAAAGCAGTAAATACTTTATATTGTCCTCTTGATAGAAATGAGTTTAATAGAATCACATCTTGCACCACGGCACAAGAAATTTGGTGAACTCTTGAAGTGGTTCATGAAGGGACAAACCAAGTCAAGGAGACTAAAATTAATTTTCTTCTTCATGATTATGAAATGTTTAGAATGAAGGATCATGGATCTATTACCGATATGTATACTCGGTTTACCGACATTGTTAACGGTTTGAAATCCCTTGGTAGGAACTTCACCACAAGCGAACTAGTGAGGAAACTAGTTCATTCACTACCACCTTCTTGGCACGTGAAGAGGACAACACTAGAAGAAGCCAAGGACTTCTCAACATTGCCAATCGAAGAATTGATAGGATCACTCATGACGCATGAGATCATAAGGAAACAAAACCAACGAGAAGAAGAAGATGACAAGAGAAAGAAAGGGATTGCTTTAAAAGCCTCCTTCACCGATGATGAAGAAGAAGAGGAAGAGGAAGATAGCCCCAGTTCAAAGGCCCTAGAGGAATTAGCAATGATTGCCAAAAGATACAAAAAGCTCCATCGTAAGATCAATCGTGGAAAAGGTATGAAAAAGAAGAATGATAGAGGTGAAAAATCTAAAGATGATATTATTTGTTTTGATTGTAAGAAACCTAGTCATATAAGATCGGATTGTCCTTTAAGAAAGAAAATAGGTAAAAAGGAGTTAAAGAAGGCACTTCAAGCTACATGGGATGAACTAGAGTCCGAGGACTCTGACGATGATGGACCAAGAGAAGTCACTAACATGTGTTTCATGGCGATAGATGACGACAATGAGGTAAGTAGTTCTTACTCATCTGATAGTGATAATGAAGTAGATATCGAAGTATTGAAAAATACTTTCAATGATTTGCATAAAGATTATGAAAAGTTAGTTCTCAAAAATTCCTGTCTCAACAAGAAAATTTCTATGCTTTTAGAAGAGATAGAGAGCTTGAAAGTTGGGAAAAACATGCATGATTCCTTGATCATTGAAAATGCATCCTTAAAAGAGAAGGTTAATGACTTGATAAAGACGGTTTTAAATTTTACCAATGGAAAGAAAAATTTTAAGCTAATGCTTGGAGAACAAAGATGCATTTTTAACAAAGGTGGTTTAGGATATAAACCACATATTGATCAAAAATATTTTAAAAATTACTTTGTCAAAGCATCAACAAGCTCAAAATATATATGTACATATTGCAACAAAGATGGACACACATCCTTTTCGTGTCCAATAAAGAAAAATGCTTATTTTGGAACCAAATTCAAGTGGGTTCCAAAAGATAAAAGAACTAACAATGAAGGACCCAAGGTCATGTGGGTATCGAAAATCAAAACTTGAATTTTTATTGTAGGTACCAAAGAAGGAGAAAGCAAGATGGTTCCTAGATAGTAGATGCTCAAAACATATGACGGGGAACTTGTCACTATTCTCCAACTTTGTCAAGAAGAAAGGTGGAAATGTTACCCTTGGAGACAACACAAAAGGAAGAATCCTTGGTATAGGTGATATCGGTAACAATTCCTCTACCTTAATTGAAAATGTATACTTGGTTGATAATTTGAAACACAATTTACTTCGCATTAGTCAATTGTGTGATAAAGAGTATAGGATAATTTTTGAGTCTTCTAGATGCTTGATTAAGAGTGTTTACAATGGTGAAGTGGTGTTCATAGGTGACTGTCACACTAATGTTTATACAATTGATATTGAAAAGTATTCAAATCAAAACCATTGTTTTTCGGCCTTAAATGATGAATCTTGGCTATGGCATAGAAGACTTGGCCATGCAAGCATGCATTTGATTTCAAAAATTTCCAAAAATGATATTGTAAAAGGTTTACCAAAACTAAGGTTTGAAAAAGACAAAGTGTGTGATGCATGCCAATTCAGAAAGCAAGTCAAAATTTCCTTTGAATCTATTTTCGAAATTGCTACCACTAGACCTTTGCAACTTTTGTACATTGATCTTTTGGCCCCTCTAGGACCACAAGTCTAGGTGGTAAAAGATATGCATTTGTTATAGTTGATGATTTCTCAAGATTTACATGGGTTTTGTTTTTAACAAACAAAAATGACACTTTACAATTGTTTTCATATTTTTGCAAAAGAGTTCAAAACGAACAAGGCTATATGATCACCTCTATTAGAAGTGATCATGGAGGCGAGTTCGACAGTGATGCCTTTGAGTTGTTTTGCAATGAAGAAGGCTATGAACATAATTTCTCGACACCTAGAACACCACAACAAAATGGAGTTGTTGAAAGGAAAAATAGAGTTTTGCAAGAAATAGCTAGGACTATGCTTAACGAAAATGGTTTACCAAAATATTTTTGGGCCGAGGCCGTTAATATCTCTTGCTATGTGATTAATAGGGTTCTTATTAGACCAAAAATGAACAAAACTCCATATGAGCTTTGGAAAGGTAGAAAACCAAATATCGGTTACTTTAAGGTTCTTGGTTACAAATGCTTTATTTTAAACACCAAAGACAATTTAGGAAAATTTGATTCAAAATCCGATGTTGGTATCTTTCTCGGTTATTCTACCTTTAGCAAAGCTTATAGAGTTTTTAACAAAAGAACTCTTGTGGTTGAAGAATCCATGCATGTTGTTTTTGATAAGACTAATGCTTCTATGGAAAGAATAGAAGATGATGATGATCTAGGTTTGGAGAATCAAATGACGAAGCTAGAAATCAAAAACAATGCAAAGGATGCAAAGGAAGACTCCATTCAAACTTCACCAAAGATTGTGAAACATCTAGAAGAAACACCAAAAGAAGAAGGTACTTCACAACCACTACCAAAAGATTGGAGGTATCATCCTCATCACCCTCAAATTGACATTATTGTTTATGATAGTCCAACTCATGGGGTGAGAACTAGAGCGTCTTTTAAAAATATTTGGAACAATTTAGCTTTTCTTTCTTAAATTGAACCAAAAAGTTTTGAAGAAGCCAAAAATGATGAGTTTTGGATTTTGGCAATGCAAGAAGAGCTAACTCAATTTGAAAGAAATGATGTTTCGGAACTTGTTCCTAAATCTAGTTCTCAATCCATAATTGGGACTAAGTGGGAATTTAGAAATAAAAAGGATGAGCAAGGTAATGTTGTGAGAAACAAGGCTAGACTAGTGGCCAAAGGTTTCAATCAACAAGAAGGTATTGATTTTGAAAAAACTTTTGCACCGGTTGCTCTTCTAGAATCCATTAGAATGTTACTTGCTTTTGCATGCTACAAGGGTTTTACTCTTTATCAAATTGATGTCAAAAGTGCATTCTTAAATGGATACATTTTAGAAGAAGTTTATGTTGCACAACCACCAGGTTTTCAAAATCATGAGTATCTGAATCACGTCTTCAAATTAAAGAAAGCTTTATATGGTCTAAAGCAAGCTCCTAGAGCTTGGTATGAAAGACTAAGTAAATTTTTGATTAAAAATGGTTTTTGTGTTGCAAAAGCGGATACTACTCTCTTTATGAAAAAAAGGGTGAAGGCCTAGTTTTTGTTCAAATCTATGTTGATGATATTATTTTTGGTGCTACTAATCACTGTCTATGTGAAGAATTTTCTAAGTGTATGCACAACGAATTTGAGATGAGCATGATGGGAGAATTAAACTTCTTCCTTGGACTTCAAATCAAGCAAACAAAGGAAGGAATTTTCATAAGTCAAGCCAAGTATGTGAAGGATCTTCTCAATCGATTCGAAATGAATGATCCTAAGCCAATGCCAACTCCTATGAGTTCTTCAATCAAGCTTGACAAAGATGAAAATGGCAAGGCGGTAGAAATCACAAAATATAGAGGTATAATAAGATCTTTGCTATACTTGACTGCTAGTAGACCCGACATTATGTTTAGTGTAGGGGTTTGTGCAAGATTTCAATCAAATCCTAAGGAATCTCACCTTAGTGCCGTTAAATGCATTTTTAGATATTTAAGTGGTACTAAAAACCTAGGATTGTGGTATCCCAAAGGCACACACATAGACTTGTTAAGTTATTCTGATGCAGATTGGGCCAGTTGCACAATTGATAGAAAAAGCACAAGTGGAACTTGTCACTTTCTAGGATTTGCATTAGTCTCATGGTTTAGCAAGAAACAAGCCACGGTGGCACTTTCTACCGCGGAAGCGGAATACATATCGGCGGCTAGTTGTTGTGCACAAATCCTTTGGATGAAGCAAACTCTAAAGGACTTAGGTCCAAGCTATGATCATGCTTCAATTTTATGTGACAATACTAGTGCAATCAATTTGTCTAAGAATCCGGTTCTACATTCACGCACAAAGCATATAGAGATTAGACATCACTTTTTGCGTGATCATGTTCAAAGAGGGGATATCAATTTGGAATTCATTAGTACAAATGATCAACTAGCAGACATTTTCACCAAACCTCTGGCACTAGAACGTTTTTCGCATCTTAGAAGAGGACTTTGTATGATTGATCCTTTAGAATTGCATTTGTTTGATCATTGATATACTTAATGCTTATCTTGATGAACTCTATGGTTGACTTAGTGATTTATTGTGTTCACATGCTTAATTTATGTTTATATATGCACAATGTTTTGAAATGTATCTATACTTTTAAATTGGGCAAAACTATGTTTTTCTGCATTTTTCTAGTGGTTGCTCGACTGCAGCAATCGGCTTGGTGACCATTTAGAATCGGCCTACTGGTTTTGATAAATTCGGCCTGTCGATAAAAATCATCGGCCTGTCGAACTGGAATAGTTTAGCCTGCCGATCTGTCGGGGTATATATACACCTAGTTTTGAGCAAACCCTATTCTTCACATTTTTCTTGCTCTCCTCGGCAGTCTCTCTCTCCCTCCTGTGCGAAAATCGTTCTCCACTCCTCCATTCGTTGATTTTCTTGCAACGTTTGTCAATTTAGTGAGTTTTCGTTATTTTCCCTCAATTTTTTTTACTTCCCTTGAGTTTTTTTTTTTTTTTCCCTCTTTTCTCTCAAACTCGTATTATCTGCTTTATTTCGTGTTTCATCTCTTGCATTCTCAAATGGCTTCAAGCTCTCGTCCTTTCAAGTGCACCAAATCTGTTGCTCACAAAGAATCCAACAAATCCAACATAGAGGTAACTTTGGAGGAATTTTCGAATGAAAAATATGTTAATTTTTTTCTCGAACAGGAAGATTATTGATAGGAAATATATTTGTTTTGATGATTTTGCTAGCTTTGGAATAGAACTCCTCTTTGATAGGCTTAAATGGAAAAATATTATGATTATGAAGGAAAATACATATCCTAGGCTTGTCAAAGGATTTTATGCCAACCTTAGAGCATCTTATGACCCCCTTGAAATTGTTGTGTCAATGAAAAGTAGATCTATTGAGTTATCACCAACCATTTTAGGGGAGATACTTGATATGCCATTAGAAGGAGAGGATATTCATGGTATTAAGACCTGGATGTTTGATAAAGAGACTATGGCCAAACTTATTTTTGAGAATGATGATGGTAGTTTGCCTAGGAAAATTAATGCAGCATCTTTACCTCCTAGGAGTCGAGTCCTCCATAGACTTATCATCACCAACATTTTTCCTAGAGCCGGCCATAAGGATGAAGTCCAGCTTATAGACCTTTACCTTATTTACTGCCTCCTTAGTGGTACTAGAATAAATCTACCCCTTTTGTTGGTACGACGGATGATTGATGTTGCTGAAGGGAAAAAGAGCGCTGGCTTGCCATATGGAATGCTTCTTACTAAAGTTTTTCACTCTTTTAATATGCGTACTATTGATGAGAAGGATGTGGCTCTCTATAAACCTTACAATGCTTTCGGTGCCCTAACCATTAGCAAAATGAGATTTGAGGAAGTTCAAGGGCAATGGGTATCCATTGGCGGGCGAGCTGCTCCTCAAGGTGTTCAAGACAAAGAAGAAGAAAAAGAAATGGCTAACATTAAAGCTCAAGGAGGTAAGACGATGAAGACCCTATTACTCTTCAAAGGCTCTATTCACACCAACAACTTCTCTTTGAGCAGCAACAAAAGATGGGAGCCGACATTGCAAATTTGCAAGCCGGTCAACAATAAATTCTCACTCTTCTTCGACAAATGCACTTTGGTGGAGGATCATCAAGTCAACCATAACATCCCTCATCATGTTTCTTTTTGTTCTTATTTCTTTTGGTTTGTCCTTGCAAAATTTATGCACTTGGTTTGTGAATTATAACATTTAAACTTTTCAATGACTATTTTCGTATTTTCTTTTGGTATATCAAATTTTTGTTTATTTATTTTGTTGATGACAAAAAGGGGGAGAATATGCATATTTTTTATTGTGGAGATATAAGGTTGTTGGTTCTTGATGATTTTTGATGTTTTATATCTTCATTTGGAGTTTGTTTGATGATTGTGGAGATATAAGGTTGGTGGTACTTGTAATATTGCTATTGGAGTGTGTTTGATGCTTGTGGAGATATAAGGATGGTGGTTCATTGTGGATATTCTCTATCTTTGCATTCTTATATTTGTTTTGTCTTGATCTCTCAATGGCATCTTAGCATTTGGAATGAAAATTAATGCTTTAAAGGTAAGCATATTTTTCAGGGGGAACTCTTCATACTTTTCTTTTAAATCTTATTTTTTTAGATAGTGGAGTATATCACCTTGAGGGGATGTTTTTGCAAAATTTTGAAAATTTTGCACATGTTAAGGGGGAGCTACTGAAATTTTTTCAAAATCAATCAAAAATTGTTTTGTCATCATCAAAAAGGGGGAGATTGTTGGCTCCAAGGTTTCTCAAAGCTATTTTAATATTCTTTTGATGATAACAAATACAATTTTTATTATATGTGCAAAATATTTTTTTAATCTAATAATCATCTTGAGTGTCTCTAAGCATATTGTTCAAGATATCAAAGTGATTGCAGTTCAAGAAAGCTTGTGGAAGAAGATTTCTTTTAATGGCAACTTATGGACTTGAAGATTACAATTTTTTATTTTATAGTCCAAAAGTGTAAGTGAGCAATTCTCAAATCAATTGATCAAAAGAAAGCTCAAGAGCACACACTCACATTGCATACTTGCATTTTGATACTATTTTGAATTCAAATTGAATGTGATAATCATGACTCATACTGTTTTAAAAGTACTCAAACAAGTTGATGTTAAACGAGTTTCAAAAATAGGTCACATGTTTTTTTTTGGCCCAAGGCAAATCGGCCTGGCGACCAAATTTGGTCGGCCTGTCGAAGATGATTAGCCTGCCAAAAACCCTACTTCGACCTACTGATCTGGGGATTTTTAACCCCTCATCAGTAGAGGCTCTGATGGCCTACCGAAGGTATCTTCAGCCTACCAAAGTTTAGATGATCAGCCTGCCAAAAACCCTGCTTCGGCCTACCGATCTGGGGATTTTTAACCCCTCATCTGTAGAGGCTCTGATGGCCTACCGAAGGTATCTTCGGCTTGTCGGAGTTTAGAAGATCGGCCTGCCGAACACCTTGCTTTGGACTGCTGATCTGAGGGTTTTCAAAATCCCTTCTGGGAAAGGTTAAATTGGCCTGCCGAAGGGATGGCTTCGGCCTGCCGGTGGTTCGATGTTTAGCCTGCCGAGCTGTGAACTGGCCTGCTAATCTAGTGACCGTTGAGAACTTGATTTTTAGCTCCTTAGACTTCGGCCTACCGAACTTATATTCCGGCCTGCCGAATTGTCTGTAACAGCTATTTTTTTGACTGTTGAAGCTTTGTTTGTAACGGCTAGTTTGACCAAAATTGATGTGTTCAAATGTTTCTAAGCACTAGGGAGCTATAAATACTCATTTATTCAATGTGCATCAAATGATGAATGAATTGAAGTGAAATTTGATATTATTCTACATTGTTCTCAAGTATTCATTACACACACATTCTCTTGAGCTAAACTTGTTTCATATTCACCTTGAGAATTACTCACACCTCCAAACACATACCACTATTGTACTTTTCATCTTTTTGTTTTAGAGTGTATATTTTGTGAGTGTAAAATTACAACCACTTTACTTTCATTGTTGGGTTTCCAAAGCCTTGTAAATTTGGGGAATTCTTGGTTGGGCAATCTCCGGGAAAATTGTCACTTTGTAAGAAGGTGTGGTGAGCCTTGGGTTGAGCAAGTCACCGGTTGTATAAAGGAGTGATCATGCCGAAAAGACGGTCTAATAGTACAAGAGGTCAAGCAAGGGAGTTTAGCTTGACGATAATGGATGTAGGCATTTTTGTCGAACCACTATAAATAACGTTTGCATCTCTTATCCTTATTCTTTACTTAATCACTGTTTATTTGTCACTTTGTTGTGCTTATATTATCCTCTTATCATATTTACTTCTTAAGCATTTTATTTTAGAAAATTTTCAATAATTGTAAAAGTTTTCGAAAACCCAATTCACCCCCCTCTTGGGTAGTTATTCTTGGGCTAACAATAACTCTGGATGATAAGGCAAAGACTGAAGGACTAAAGGAGAATATTGGAGGCAGAGAAATGATGAAACTCCTATTCAAAACTTTGACTTGAATGTGTCATTGGATGAAAGTTGGGTTTTTTTTCAAAGGAATGAAAATTGGGATTCCATATGATCTATTAGCTGGTGCCCTAGCTAGTTCATATACACAGATTGACCCCTAAATGAAGAATGAAGAATAACTTGGTTGGTCTTTGGCCGATGTGAAAAAGATGGCCATCTATCCAATACCCAGATGATTGACCAATATTAGTAAGTAATTAACTAATTTTATTGTATAATTTATTAGTTTATCAATAATAAATTGGGGGTTGTTCATATGTTAAAAGTCGACGATTTTCTGTCAACTGATTTCTAACCAAGTAGGGTTTAGGAAATGTATACCAAGAGCAAACCATTATAAGAGATGATCGGTCAGCTTTTGACTGCTGGGAGTTGGTTTCAGTCGGTTTTAAATAGTAGTAGTCAGTGAGACTACACATGGTGTCCCAATCATAACTTGGACAATTCTTTTTATTTTTTTCCATAGTATAATAAATAAGATGCCTTAAAAATGTAACGGTTTTTAAAACAATAATGTATTAGGTAAACATTAAAAACTAAGAAAATTAGCAAGCAAATTGATAATCTAACAATAAAATCTAGATTTTTAAAATTTAAATATGACATAGAGTTTAATATATGATATCTTATTATAATTTATATTTATAATTTTTTAAAACAAAAATTGATTGGTAAGTTCAATTTTTGACCAATAAAAAAAACCACTTTCGATAGCCAAACTACTCACTTTATGAGCAAATAGCTTCCTGACTGAATCAGTTGGTTTTGCTATTAGAATTGATTTTTTGGGTTTTTTTTTAGAGTTTTTTTTCACTTGTTTTAGCATGCAGTTTCAAATGGTTTTGATTTTTGTGGGCTTTTTTAAACAACTATTTGGGCTCTGTCGTGGATGGCTTGTCAATGTGGTGGGTGCCGGTTTGGTGGCCTCTTTCGGTTAGTCCAAGTGATTTGTTTGTCATGAGATGAGTGACAACAAGTTAGGTAATAGAGGTGGTCAAGTTCACGAGGATGGTTTCATTGTTGGAAGTGATTGGAATATACGTCTTGGCAAACGATGAGGTGGCCTTGACTGAGTATGACTAGACCCTAAGGTACCCCAAGGACGATGATGTCCAAAGACCAAACCCATTGTGATTTTGGCTCCGTGATCATAAGGGCTTCACTAAAGAGGACTTCTAAGCGATCAAATGATTGTTGCAAAACTAAATTTCAAAGGTATAAAAATATTGACACTGAAAATGCATGGTATAATTCCTAGTTTTCACGTGCTCCTTGCATGCACGTATTTGATTTATTATATTCTGTTATTTGAAAAAAGAAGAAGAAGAAATGTATAGGGAGAAAGGGCAAGAATGAAAAATTGAGAAAGATTAGAAAAAAATAGAGACACAAAAAAGAGAAAAGAAGGAAAGTAAGAAGTTTTAAAAAAAGAAGAATATAAAAACAATAAAAAGACGAAGTAAGAAAAAAAATATACATATTATGTGTTGTGTACATTGAAAAACATTGTAGTTGAGAGGATTTCTTAAAAAAAATAGTTTAAATAAGGATGTTTATGACGGGGAATTTTTTTAAAGAAAATAAATGCAACAATAAAGAAAAGGGAAAATTTTATTAAATGCTGCTTTTTCAAAATTATTTGTATTAAATAGGAGGTTATGAAAATATTTGTTATAAATAACAATTTTAGGGTTAAATAATTTTTTTACCTCTTTATTTACAATGCAAAAATTCTTATTTATACAGTAAATAGATTTAAAATGAATAATTTATTTACCCCTTGCTTTTAATAGAAATAATTCTTAATTATATAGTAAATTATTTACATGATAAGTGTCCTATTAACTATAAATATTTTTAAAAGATCATATTTAATTTAAAAGGTTTCAAAAATCTCCTAATTTTGTCATCCTCCCTAAAAAAAGAAAAAATGTTTAAGAGAGAGAGCCACAAAAAGAGCAAACCAAAAAAAAAAAAAAAAAAACAAAAAGGCCGTGCATTGAAAACGCATTCTCTTTTATAATATATGACGATATTTTTGTTTCATAATTCAAATTTAGACATGATCCACAAACAATTCATCTTAATAAGCAAGGGCCAAAAAAAAAAATGGGGATATTATTATTTTGATACTTTATGTTTTGAAGAAACATCATATTAATACTTTGATATTGATATTAAAAAAAATATATCAAAACAGTATTTTGTAGTTTTTAAAAATATAATTTGAATACGCTGAATTTGATTTTTGATGTGAAATTTCTTTTTTAATCCTTTTGCTAATGAATCCCAAATTAATTGGTAGACTTGTAGTAGAAAATCAAAACAAAAGATAAAACAAAACTCATCAAAAGAAAACATATAGGTGGACTTGTTTATTTTTTTTCAAATTATTTGTATTATTTTCTTTTATAGTTTTCATAAAATAATTTGAGATTCACTAACAAAAGAGAGCTAGAAAGTTTACCTCACAAAATGTAAACTTAAGATATTAAAATAATATTTTAAAAACTACAAAATATGATTTTAGTATTTCTTAAACAACAAGATCCCAATATAGTTTTTTTTTTTTTTTTAACAGTATGGGTAGGAAAATCATAAAAATCCAGAAAAAAAAAAAAAAAGGATTGTGTTTCCAACTTGAAGGGCAATCAATTTCATGCCAATGGTTGTAAGTACACGCGGTTCATGAGCGCGTGAGCTAAATTACCGAGCAACCCCTCAATGTAACAGATAAATGTTACACCGACTTTAGACTAAAACAAACATTTTTCATTCTTCTTGTTTCTTCTTTCGTTTTTTTTTTGGTGCTAAGAAACTGAAACTCACCATTGGCCAAAAAAAATAATAATAAATAAACCATACAAGAGAAAAATAACTTTATTATGCTACAAATAATCGATCGTAAAAACAGTTCTAACTATTAGTTATAATTGTGAAGAAAATAAAACTTTGACGTACTATAATAAAAGTTACAATGTAAAGTTTTTATATGCTACAATTTTAAAATCAAAACTATTGACCCAACTGTTCTTCTAAATTGCTTATAAGTTGAACTTAAATCCTCTACAAATTTATCTGAACTTGTCACTAAATATTCCTATGTCTACTTTCCTTGACTTTTCACAAAATTCTCTTTCGTCCTCAACAGTCCCATCTCTAAGCCTTTTGAGATCAAGATCAATACAGTGCTGAACGAACGAAAACGTCCTGTGAATAAATATTAATTTGAATTGAGGTTAGCTTTTGTGAGAAACAAATTTCTCATCATTCAATACAGTCATAATTTTGTGCATTTACATGCTAAATTCTTCAACATTCTCGACTTCAAGTTCACAAAATTGAGTACAAAGGCCCCAAAAAAGATGTCCAAGTGTCTTATGTTGGAAATTAAAATAAGAAACGTAGCGGAAGAGGAGGATCGTTGACAAACAAAAATTTTCTAAAAACTTTGTTCATCGGGATAGATATATAATATTAATTAATAATAGAAAGCTTTAGGAATTTTACAAATCTTTTGAAGACTATCAGGGTATCCTAGCTTTCCTCTTTGACATCACGATCTTCCAATCCAAGCCTCCACACCAATGGAAAGACGAGT
>CAMOHE010055604.1:15733-28072 GCA_946598075.1 Artocarpus hirsutus
CCTCCACCCCCTTCCTCGCCACCCTATTCTCTCCATCTTCTCTCTATCTTGTTTCTTCTGTTTTTGCACTTGTATCAATATTTGAGCTCCTCTGTTGTGTTATGCTTTCGTCATGGAAGCAGATGTTGTTACTGCTAGTTGCTTTCCCCATAGTTTGGCTTCTCGGGCCATCAGGCTCTCTCTATTCATGTTTGAGGCTAGGTAATTGTAATGTCCAAAATCTAATTAACTAAAATTAGTGTACAATGTTAACTAGTTTGTCTAATTAAAATTTAATAATTGATCTTACGCATTTTTAAAATTTTCATTTTCTTAATTCATTTTATTTGATATATTTTATTTTCAGAAATTATTAATTATTTTGAAATAAAATTTCTAGTCATTATTTCAGTACCTTACTAACTTTAATTAAATTGCATATTTTCCCTATGTCTTAATTAATTATTTCTGAAAGCCCAGCTTTTGTCAAAAATTCTAAAGCGACCCCTCTTCTCCACTCAGACATTTTTACTTGATGAGTCAGGCCTTGAAACTTCCTCTCTGAAGACCATCAATAGCTCATGGTTTTGAGCCATGCCACCATTAGAAATCTCTGATTAAAAGCCAAACCTCACTAGAAATTCAGGTCTCTGTCTATCTCTTGTTCGCTTCCTCCCTCCCTCTTTTAGTTTCAATACTCATAGCTTTCAAATTCAAAACCTCATACCTGAAACCCAGTTCTTCAAACAAAACTAATGAGCTATAATATAAGTTCTGGTGTTAATAATTAAGTTTATTATTAAGGTTAGTTGTTGTTCCATGGAACTATTTAGTAGAGCTGGTTAAGATGTGGAGACATTCTATTGGTAGGAATAGAGGTAGGATTTTATACCCTTACTACAAAAAAAAACTACATTTAACGACATATTATTTACAACATGTAGTTTTTATCAGCTAGGTTGATTGCTGCAGGATTACTCGTGGAGTCTGTGAGTTGATTTGGTTATTTGTGTCTTTTATTAAGGCATATAATAATGAGATAATTTATCATGCGCTATGATTTTTTTTTTTTGGTTGGACTATGGTTTAAACGCTATTTATTTTGATTTAAGTAACGTATGCACTACTATGAGGTCCAATGGGACTCAGATGGCATTTGACGGATTTTTTTAATTTTTCTAATTTATCAAAGTTATCTTAGTAATTCTTGTTTATTATATTATGTTTTTGTTTCAAGTTATTTTTATTTAAATTTGTAAAGTTATTAGAAATAATTAACTTTTATTGAGATATTTTGAAAAAAGTTGAGAAAATAATGTTTTGAATCATTGAAGTTTAACTTTAATTATAATTTATTATTTTAATTAAATCACCACGTCACTACCAAGAATTGAGGGCGTGAGAAGAGTTGGTATCATAGCCTTAGGTTTTGAAACCTTGAGAATTATGCATATATAAGACATTAGGAAACCCCGCTAGTATATTTTTCTTTTTAGAACCGAGATAATGGCATTTAAGTGTTGTCCTATTGGCTCCGACCCTATTCACAACAAGTGTGTGATAAATGCCATGTTCACTACTTTTTGACAGATGGCAACGAGAGTGTAAGGGGAAGATCCTACAATAGTATTTCAAGGAGTTCCGACATGCAGCAATACCATCCTTTTATAGGAATGGATCCCAACAGCCTTTACCTTAGTAATTTCCCTAGCCCTAGTTCCACCAATTCACTCCCCAACAGATGCCTTTCCTAGATAGAACTTTTGCCCTCAGAATTCTTGTAAAACATCCCTAGTATAGGTCATATGTATTGCTCGATCATGACTTACCCAAATTATCACTAAATCGAGAGATAAAGTTCAGCATAGAGTTACTTCCTACAACTGCTCCAATTTCCATTGCACCATATTGTATGGTGCCTGCACAGATGAAAAGGTCAAAGAAATAGCTTGAGGAACTTGCTAATAAAGGGTACATTAGGAACAACATGTTACCATAGGGCACACCAGTCTTGTTCGTCAACATGTTTCCATTGCACCTTCTTGCTTAGGGAATCCATTGCTCTTATCTCCCTTGGATTGATGTTGCTTGGAAGAAGCTTTGGTGTGCAAAAATTCTACAGCAGCACTAAATCATTTGGTGGCAAGTTTGTTGGGACATCCTCCTTACTCATGCAAAGCTTAACTAATTCATTAGTTACAAAATCAGTTGTCCATTTTGTGGCATGGAAGTTGAAACTGTCTTCCATCTCTTTCTCACTTATCCTACCACTAAAGTAGTTTGGCTTGTTTCTTCATGGGAGTGAAACCCAATCTTTTGAAAGTCCACAGTGTGGCAGAGTACTTTGAATACTATCTTGACTCTCCCATTTGATGTATGCCTTACTTTCTTCCCCCATTGTCCTAGACAAAATTTGGCATGCCAAAAATTGGTTGGTCTTTGAGCAGGTTCAATCGAACATCTAGTTGCTTAGTAAAATCTCTTCCAAGGCCTTCTCAAAGTAGAGGACAATTCTTTTGGCCCTATTTGCTAGCCTACCTTCTTCCTTCTCCTAGCTGCCATCATTGTGTGACTGGACCAAATTAAATATCAATGCTACTATCTAGACAAATGATATCGTTGTTTTTGTTATAGTTTGCGACTTTGAGCGTGTCATTTCTTGGGTTTTTTAGGATATTGTCCATGCATCTAAACCATGTTTTATTGAAAGCCCATCTCACAAACCAATGGTTAAGCTTTGATTGCATAAGAATCTCAGCCATGCTATCATTGAGTTTAATTCCCAGGTTACTGTTAACACTTTCTAGACCTTTCCTCGCTGTGATTGGAAGACTAGTGAGTGCTTCATGATTCTCGTAAAGCTTCCAAGCTCTTGCTTATGCTTTAATGTGTCTAGACTTCTCGCATTGCAAACATACTAGTCAAAAACATTGGGAAATGGTCCCTATCCACTATTTTTTTTTTTGTTTTTTAGATCTTAGCTTTATTCCTAATTATGTTATTTCGGATGTATAAGTTGAATGGAAGTAGTCTTTATTTTGGCCTCTTCCTCTTACTGCTCCTTTCTAGCTTTCAATGAAATCTATCTAAATATCCAAAAAAAAACCCTCTCATAGATACAAAGAAAAACTGAAGAATGATTCTGGCAAAAGTTTTAATAGAATTTTGGGAACAATCATTCCTAATTCCTTGAAAATTCCCATAAATATGGATTACCTCTACTCTTAGTAGTTTTAACCAACTTGCCAGTATTAACATTCTAACTTTTATTCTCTGTCTTTCTTGGCTTGACTAAGTTAAACTTGTTCATTGTATCTGGCTTTAGCTTGATCCACCCATGATTGTGAGACAAAATGATTGACTTTATCAAAAGTTTTTCATTTTTGTTTAGCTCCCTAAACAAAAGGTAAAGGAACCACCAAATTATTAGGGTTTAAAGACTTGGAGACAATATCAAAATGTACCTTTGATGAAGATGAGTCTAAAGCACAATTATTATTTTTATCTAGATAGATCATTTTATTTGTTTTTACAAGATCACTCTTGAGGCTTGCTCGTAGAGCAATTCCTTATAGAGTGTCCAATTGATGAGCAATGTGTACAAAAATCTAGTATGATTTTGTGTTCATTAAGGGAGAAAAAGATAGAGTATCCCATTATTCCAGCAAAAAAAAGTTTCTAATAGGGGTTTTGTTGGTTTCCACATTAACCAATATTCTAAAAGAGGCTTAAGTAATGATTTGATTAAGCTTTATGGGCGTGGCAATGTTAGTTGTTATCTCAAAAATTTGTGGATGCTAATACTCCCAAGCCAAATAATAAAGATGAAATTCAAGTTTTTACATAAACATATTGAAATTTACATCCATGTTTTAGGTGTAAAATTCTACTCTAAAGCAAACAACACTTGTTAGCGGTACGCTTAGAGCCATTCCCCAAGGAACTTACCTTGGTTGTCCAGCCACCATGCATGGCAGATGTTATTCCTGGAGCTTACACTACTCCCATTGATAAATTGAACATCAACAACATTGTGCTTGTCCCGATCCAAACCCCTTGTACGACTTCTTGTGAGAGTGTGTCCGAGCAGTAGGCATGATCTGTTTGGTGGTCACTTTTGACAAAGATTGTGCTCGGGTCACACAGCTTGTCAAATGCCTAGTGGTCAACAAGCCCTTCTAGCACAATATCATCATTGGGAGACCGACTCTAAATGCCTTGAAAGCTGTGGTCTCTACTTACCACTTGGCCATGAAGTTCTCCACAGAGAATGGAGTTGGAGTAATAAGGTCAAGACAAAAGAACTCTAGGGATTGTTATGTAAAGGCCATGAAAGAGGCAACGGCCTAGTAGTTGAA
This sequence comes from Artocarpus hirsutus, assembly GCA_946598075.1. Lineage (NCBI taxonomy): Eukaryota > Viridiplantae > Streptophyta > Magnoliopsida > Rosales > Moraceae > Artocarpus > Artocarpus hirsutus. The sequence continues at coordinate 20,071 of CAMOHE010055604.1, forward strand.
CATCTCAGTTATTTGTAAAGTGGATAAGATTGAATTCTTGGCTGAGGAGGGAGCACAAATGTTGTCCTACTTGGATCCTTGGCTTCTTGAAGAAGAAGTACGGGCCACACCTGTAGAAGATCTTGCCCTATACCATTTAGACCACGAACATCCTAACTAAATGGTCATGCTTAGTTCTCATCTAAAACCTAAGATCTAGGTAGATCGAGAGAAGTTCCTGATGGGATATCAGGACATATTCACTTGGTCTCACAAAGACCTGCCAAGGATTGACCCAAGCATCATCAGTCACTAGTTAAACATCAATCTCAAGCACAAGATGGTCATCTAGAAGAGAAGAACCTTGAATCTAGAGAGGTATGCTACTATTAATGAAGAGGTTCAGAAGTTGCTGAAGGTTTGGTTCATCCGAGACGTCACCTACCTCGAGTGGTAGGTGAATGTGTTCTTGGTCAAAAAGGCCAACAAAAAGTGGAGAATCTATATCGACTTTATAGACCTAAATTTTAACGCCCCCTTATAGACGTCTACATTCATTCTATTTGCTATTATTTAAGATAAACTATGTTAAATAAAAACATAATTTGGAAATATACCCTAGGATCCATGCATTCCTTTTTAAAAAAACAATAAATTACTCAATTATAAACATTCCTTAAATAGTTTATCACGCCAAATAATAAAATCATAATTTAAATAAAAGGCAACACAACTTTCAATATCTGCTTACATAGTTTGGTAGGCCAAACTTTGGACTTTGGCAATCTGAACTTGACCAACAGTTTGAACTTCAACCATTGGTAGGCCTCCCAAGGCTTTGCAAGACATAGTTTTAAAATTACTAAGATTGGTAGGCTGATACCGACACTGATAGACCGACCAATAATGATCGGCAGGCCAAACTACTATAAAAAAAATTTCAATTTTAAATCAAATTTCATTATTTCAAAGTGTAGAAAGATAAATCATAATCCTGTAAAGTTATAGAGATGTAGTTAGAATCTTTAGAACTATTCAAATAAACATACTTAGATAAATAAACATACTTAGATAATAAAATATAGTTTATAACTTTAAATTTTTTCTTTGGCGTTCTTCCATTTTCAATCCATCATGCATAGCTCACATGCCCTTCCTTGCTCTCCACCTAATCCATGTTTTTTTTTTATCTTTATCTGTAACATGATGTAAAACTAAATAAGCCAAAAGCTTAGTAAGTACATTTTTCTATCTCACAATATAAAACATTTAATAAACATCTTTATGAAACATCATCACCATAAGCTTCATCATAATAGTGTGCTAGGCACAATTTCATATAGAACATAATGTTTATTACATTATCCATATTAAAACTTTGTTCGTTTTATCCTTAAGAGCCCAAGTGTTGCACCATTAACATCATCATTGGCGCGCCATCATGAGAGGAGAGGGGTAACTTGTAACGCCCCCTTATGGACGTCACAATAATCGTTACTTTCATCCTTGTTAGCATTGTTTATAAGATAAACTATTTAAATTTAAACATAGCTTGATAAACATATCCTAGGATCCATGCATAACTTTTTTTTAAAAAAAAAATAATCCAAATATTTCAAATCTTTTTTTTTCTTAGTTTGCCAATGCCAAATTAACAAAACTATAATTCAAATAAAATTTCAAAACAAACTTTAAAATCTATTTAAACAGTTTAGTAGACCAAAACTTCTGCAAAATCAAAATAAATGTAATACAAGTTTTTTAACTTAATAATGCGTAAATTTAAGCATTCAAAGAAATAAAAACATAGTTTTAAAAAATTTATTATTTCTTGGCGTTCTTCCATTTTTGATCCATCGTTCATAGCCGACACGCCCGTCCTCGCCCTCCACTTATTCCATGGTCCTCTTACCTTTATATGCAACATGATTATAAACTAAGTAAGCAAAAGCTTAGTAAGTACATTTTCCTATCTCACAGCATAAAAAATTTTATGAACATCTTTATAAAACATCATAATGATAATAATCATTAACATAATAGTGCACTTGGCACAGTTTCATATATAACATATCTTTCATTATCATTATCTATATTAAAAACTTTATTCATTTTATCTTCGGGGGCCCAACTGTTGCACCATAAACATCATCATCATAGGCGCGCCGTCATGAGAGGAAAGGGGTAGCTAATCCCAAACCAAACATGACAAGTCCAACCTTTGGGACATCATAAACATAAACATAACATAGAGTGTGCAACACTCAATTAAGTGATACATATATGTAGATATACTTTTAACATACCTCATCATGAAACATTTGTTAAACTTTCTTGTTGCAACAAGAGTTTTCATGAGAAAACAACATGTAAAAACAAACTTTTAAAATTATCATAAAACATATTGTCAAAACTTTTTCATAAACTTTTATCATGTTGCAGATGAGAATGTACTTACTTGTCTTGCTTGCTTACTAAACCTTAACTTGGGTGATGTTGCTGCGGTTCTCGGTGTGCTCGGCTTTTGGAGTGTTCATGTCAAACATTCATATTGACCATCAGTACTAGCAGTACTATTAACAATATCTAACATCTCATACTATCATTAAACATCACCTTATCACGTAATAATATCAAGAAGCACAAAATCACAATTTATGAACTTAGGGCATAATTCTCAAAAGTAGGCAGAATGACCTTTATTCACTTAAAAATTCATAATAATTTCATATTAACTTTAAATCAATCAAAACCAATGGTATTAGAAACTAGACTCAAAAACAAAGAATTTGATATATTATACGCATATTGTGGCAATAATTTGCATGAAGAAAAAGTCCTTGAAATTCAATCTAAATTTCGGGTCCGTGTAAAACTGCACAGCTTTCAAGGTCAATTCAAAAAATCATAACTATTTAAAGAAAACCCCAATTCAAGCGATTCAAAAGCCAAATAAAAGCTCAGATGCCTAGGATTTGAGAAAAATATAACAAAAATATAAACAATGAAATACAAAATCAAAAATTACTAAACATGATGGCCATCAGGTATTTGTATGAAAAGTAAACTTAAGGCATCCAAAATTCAATAATTAAAATAAAATTACTTTAACCCTAAAATTTTTAAGACAACTTAATAACATATACATACAGTACTACAAAAACTCTCATTAGCAAATAAATTTGTTTAGCCATACAAATAGGTCACATAAACAAGAAGTACCGAATTTACTAAATAGACAGCCATAAAAACCTATCTTAAAGAAAATTCAAGAACTCGTAAAATATTCATTAAATAACCACAAAATTTTCCAGATCATAACTTAACATATGCATGAATATCTCCATAAAATTTCGTTCAAATCAAAGGTCGTTTGCCCCTTAAACATGGACTATACTTTTGTGCAAAATACCAATCAGCAACAATTTGGTCATGAGTGGTAGAGAAAGAAAATTTAAAATCTGAACATAGAAAATTCCAAATAAAGTGAAATTTTGAGGAATATCACATAACACATACATAAACATCATACTAAAATTTCAAAGCAAACGAACAAAGTTATAAGGGTCAGATTACAAAGGAAACAAAATTTCAGCAATAGTCTAGAATGAGTTTCTTACCTCCAAAACGATTCTTCTTAATTCTCTTGAATTATCTAAGTGAAAACCCAATATTTCATTCAATTGTTTGCAGAAAAATAAGGGAGAGAAGGGAAGAAAACATGGAGAAGAAAGAGAGAGTGTCTAAGAAAATTGCTAATTCCAAACCTAACATGACATCATAAACATAAACATAACATAACATGGAGTGTGCAGCACTTATTTAGGTGATACATATATATATATATACATATATCTATACTTTTATATTTTAAAAAAAACATCATCATCAAAACATGCATAAACTTCTTTACATTACAACTTTCATAATAATACTTCACGTATAATCTTCAAGAAAAATCATCATGAAAGCATCATGAACATAGATCACTACTACAAATTGATGATTCCACGAAGGTTTTTTAACTGTCATAAAAACTTTAGTCGTGGTACAAAATAGAGTTTTCACGATAGTTTTTTACCATTGTGGGATAGGAAAAATGGAGCAGAAAGGGTGGTGTTGGTAATTATTTACCACGACAGTTTTTTGAAAAACTGTCATGGAATAGAGGATTCTACGATGGTTTTTTAAAAAACCATCGTAAAATCTTATTTATGCTGCAACAATTTTTAAAAAAACCATTGTGGAAAGCTAACATTTTACAACAGTTTTATAAAAATCGTCGTCGAAGCTAACGTTTCACGACTATTTTTTGAAAAACCATCGTGGAATAATTAAGATTCCACGACGGTCTTTTGAAAAACCGTCGTGAAAAACTGGTATCATCACAAAAAAATCTCCAAAAATTTTTGATTTCCTACGGGATGGCCAGTCTCGTGTGTTATCCATTACATCAAGGGCCTAATTGCATACAAAAAATGGTGTATATTGAAATTACAAGGTATTTGCAAGATCATTTACATTTGAGTTATTTTGAGCAATTGTTTATCTACTATCTCCATATATCTATCTAAAGATCACATACCTATTTACAAATTGTACCTACTCTAATCTAACTTCATGCATATCCATATGTATATAAAAATCTTTTTTTCCTAAGGGTGTATACCACTTGTAATTATATCCCGCATGAAACTTAGAATAAAAAAACTATATTCTATGTTTTCTTGTTTTCTTGGACACTTACGTTTGGAATATAGCATTCTATTCGGTCAGTTTATGACACCGTTTCCTACTTGAAGCTTCTCGCTTGAAGCTTCCACTCGTTAAGCACCCTAGCAATATGTCATATTTAAATGAATTAATAGACGATACAATTATGTGGGACTAAAAGTAGTTAATTTTATAAAAGAATATTAATACTTACAATCTCATGACTGATATGAAATCCTCACGTGGTGGGTGTCCGAGGGGGTCAAACCAATATATTTGGTCTTCCCATGGCAAAATAAGTGCCAACATCTAATGTTCTCCAATATTGTATAGCAGGAAGAATAATTTCTCCCTCGATGCTTAAGCTAATAGGTGAAGGAGTGATGTGACACACTCTCTAGGATCACTCTATAGTTCTCTTGTAGCACTTGAAACAATCACCGAAGAGATGAAGCCAAAATTTTGTGCCCAGCCTGGAAGTTCATAATATTTCACCAAAAAGCTACAATAAAAAAACAATACAGTCAATTATTTGAAAGCACCTTACAACTCTACCTATATTTTAAAAATATGAAATAAGAATGGAGTTATTACCTGAGATATACCAGGATATAGTTTGCCTCGATTTTATCAAAGTTGATGACATAATAAATGCCTTCATTCCCCACATAGATAGGCAATTCATTGCCAATGACATTTACCGACATTGGGCACTGAATCGTCGACCCATCGTGCATGAAAGAATGTGCTTATGGAGCCAACTGCATAAATTCTTGAGGTACTGAAGCGAAGTTAAATGCAAGCAGTTACTCATTAGCAACGGGTTATTCTTGTTCTTATTCTACCTTAGGTTGTGATGGTCTTGGTTTTGTAGAGCTTTTCTTTTTTTGACGTTTCTTTCCACTTAGATCTTGCAGAACATGGCTAAGTGCTCGACTCATCTTCATTAATGCAATGACTTCAACTAACCTCTTCGGCCATGCGACGAGGCTCCTAACTGCTTCACCCACAATTGTTGCTTCTAGTGTTAGAACAAGCAATTCAGCTGTTCTAACTCTAATGGTAGTGATGCTAACGCACACGTTTTCTTCCCCTAATAGTCGTTCATGAACTATATCATGTGGAAGACTCTCCATCTACATCTTCCCAAACACAACAAGTGCACACTTACCATTAATTATATCCTCAACAAAGAGCATACATTATTCGGGCTTTTGAGGAGGAGGTGACAATTAGACTTCTGGAGCTTTTGGAGCTTCTGCTGCATTATTGGGAGTGTTACAACTAGCTTCGAAGCTATTGCATTGTGAGATGCTATCATCCATCGACTTGGCATGTCCTTGGGAAATGATCTCAATCACAAGGCCTCGTAATGCTGCAATCTCCATCTACATCGTTGACATTTAGGGATTAAAATTTTAAAGTACTTGATTGGAGGTCGAAGTATGGAGACTGCTTCGCATATTTCGATTGACCACTAACACGTCCTCAATGTTCTAGTTTTCCTAGTGCCCTCATCAAAATGTCATCGTTACAAACCGATTGAAAGATACCTTAACTTTGTTGCATCATGTATTCATCTTGTAAAATAACAACACAACCATATTATTCAAATCATCCTTCATATGGTATTAAATTACAAATTAATTGCTCGTGTTCAACAAACTTACAATCAAGTTCCCAATTTTTGCTACTTTTGGTTTTTTAAACTAGCCATCGGAACCTTGGTGTGATTTTACCCACAACTCCTCCCGTGTTGGTCACTCGTCTTAGCAAACTGTGTTATGCTGTGTTAGTAACATAGTAATGATAGAATAATTGATATATGTAATATGTGTAAAATATTAACATACCAAGTTGCTCGAGCTCTCTATATCTGACTCAGCTAACCATAGAGCAGTATTCATTTTTTGCTCTTATTTTTCTTGCGTTTGATGATAGCAGTTGGAATTCGGTGAAACATTGATACCTCACAAAAGCTTCCTAATCGTCATCGTTTATGGAGGGGTAGTAGTGTACTACCGTAGGATTCCGTTTATCTACATTTTCATCCTCTTCTGGAATAGAAAGGTATGGCTATACAAAGGTAACATAGAGGTCGGATCTAAACCCCTTTATTAATTCACCACAAACCTTCAAAGGCCTTCTCCTATACCAATCTTTGACTATGAAAGCTTCGTATATCTCCCTAAATCATATCTTTTACTTTATCCAAATCCTTAGACCTCCAATCTTTTGTCCATATCGAAACATGCTTTCGACTGAGGACTCTGACACCTTCTGGTTGGCCTTTTGAATCAAAAGTCACTTCAATTCTTAAACCTTTCTTTCTCATCTAATGAATTTTTTTATCAATGTAGCCCTTCTCTCAAAGTCTACTTTCGGATCAAATTCGGTTCGCCTTATGGCTTACTGCGTTAGTTTCTGTTGCTATATTATGATGAAGATGGAGTGCAGTCTTCGTACTCATCCTTGTATTGGTCACTATCAATCTTGCGAGACATTTTACTTGTGCAAAGTACGCATAAACTAACACATATCCAGTAATACTAAATCACATATTACACATCACATAGATCTTCACATATTCATCTTCATACATTTTCAATTACACAATTTCACATAGTCATATAATTTCACATATTACACTTATTCACAAATTTACAATTTCAATTACATACATAATTTCACAAATTAAACATATTCACATAATTTCACATATTACACATATTCACAAATTTACAATTTCAATTACTTAAATTCACATATTACACATATTCACATATTCACATAATTTCACAAATTCACAAGTTGACATATTCACAAGTTTACAATTTCAAGAAGGAAAGAATATAAAAAATGCTATAAAAGTTACCAAATTTAAGCCATAAGAAAACAAATAAAAAAAAATCTCATAAAAGATCTTATGAGGAACTCTAGCTAACTCTTAATTAAACAATTGAAAAAAAAACATTCATTTTAGTATAGACTTTTTTGGGTTGACTTGTTCTATAATACTAATGGTAATCCTTTCTAGAATAAAAACCACCTTTTATTATCGAAATAGACATAAAATGAATAAAACAATAGGACATTGACCAACATAAACAATTTAAATAATCAAGCATGTTGTGGAAATTCAAATACACAAGTGCACACAATCATAACAAGTAATAAAGTGATGAGTGGTGAGGGTCGAGGGGGGTGGGGGGGTGAGGGGCAGGTGGGGAGTTGGGGGTTTGGGGTTGGGGCAAGGGGCGGGTGTGGCGGTTTGGGGCTAGGGTGAGGGGTGAGGGGAGAGGGGGGTGGG
>CAMOHE010055605.1:2251-37519 GCA_946598075.1 Artocarpus hirsutus
CCTCTATAATGTTCTATTTATACACTAGGGTTTAAAAGGGCAATTTTGGAACAAAATTACGTTGGAATTCGAGTTGGAATCGCACTGGCGCCTAGGCTCCATTTTTCTGGCGCCTAGGCTTCGTAATGGCGCCTAGGTGCCAGGATTGCAGCGCCTAGGCGCCGTAGTGTTGGTTTGCCTCTCCTTAGAATGGCGCCTAGGCGCTTTGCTCTCGGGTTTTTGCATGTAACTTTCATCTGTATGAGCGCCTAGGCGCCCATGAAGTAGCGCCTAGGCTCCGCTTTGTCCCCATATCCAATTTTTCTTATTTTTCGTCTGTTTTGTCCCGTGTTTTGCTATCATGCATCCTTTTTCTTCAAAACCTATAAAAGAACATAGAACACTATCAAATCCTTCTAAATTTCTCAAAACTAACAAAAATATTAAGTGAGAATCATCTAATTAATTAGCTTAAAACCAACTTATCATCAGCCGTCCGCGTGTTTTCTCCTCGCCAATCAAGTGCAGTATGGCGGCACACGTGCGTCGTGTTCTCATCCGTCGGATCAGCTTACGAAGACTTAATCTCGCAGTCAGAAATGAGTCAAAGTCGCTCTTGTTGTCTTTTCTCGGTTGACCGAATCCGTGTCGTTTAGTGAGTCAAAGTCAGCAATCTAAGGGTTGCTATGCGTCCATTCCGCGTGCCACGTCACACTAGATTACCCAGATTTTTAAGCACGCTCTAGATTAATCCGAGAGTCAAAAAAAAAAGAAAAAAAATTTTAAAAATCAATAAAAATCAAAATTAGTTAAGGAATAATGGAGTGGTTGATTATAAATTATTCCAAAAAATTCTCCATTATTTAAATTGTGTCCTACATGATTATCTACTTAAAAATATCTTAATAAAATAATACAAATAATTAAAAAAATAAACAAAAAAATGTAAAAATATTGTAAATAGTATATTTGCTTCTACTATAAATACCCCCCACTCTTCATGCAATTCATACCATTCTCCTTTGGAGAAAATTCTCTTCTTCCTTCTTCTTAGGTTAGTCCTCTTCTAAATTTTAATTTTATATCTTTGTAAAATAATTTTAGTTTTTATGTTATAAAATAGTTGTGAACAGTAAAAATATGTGTGTTTCTACTTTCATCATGTCATTCTAAATTCTACTTTGCTGGGGAAAGAAGGGGATATTCTGGCAAAATTAAAGTAAATATTTTTAGTGTTTCAAAGTTTTCTAAGTTGTTATAATGTCAAAATCATTTTTAGAAACTTATAATTTTCATGTTAACTTAACTAAAATTCTTGCAAAATTATGTTTTGATTTATCATAGACATAGGATGGCATGAATAATGCTTAAGAATACTTTGATTATTCGTAGGCATGAAATGGCATGGTAAATACTTGACGGTAAATTTTGTCGGTAATTTTTGTAGGTTAATTTGAAAACATACATATTTGTTAAACATGAGTTTTTGATGCATTATAGACATGAATTGGTACAATGAACACTTGGTAACTCTTGATTTATTGTAGACAAAAGATGTCATATTGCATACTTAAACCATGTTAATAAATAAGTTTAGAAAAACTAGAGCATATTTAAATTAATTGCTAGAATTGAACCTTTAATCCTCGGTGTTTGTTAAAATTATTGTTACCTTGAAAATTAATTGCACTTATTGTTAAAGTTCCATCTCCTGAGTTAAAATTTGCTTATTAAAGTTTCATTTACTATTCAAATCTAAGCCACATTTCTTGTTGTTAAATTATTAAAAAAAAACTAAAAAAAATGTAAATAATGTAAATAAATTATGAATAAAATTAACTTTTATTCTCAGATTCTTTAACTAAACATAATAGAACTAATATATTGGACCTTTATAATATCTTTTCCCTGTAGGATCAACCTCGGACTCATCAAGATTTATTACTTGGACAACCTTATACATGAGGTTATATCGGACATACTTTTAGACCCGAACATCTGTCAAAAAAAAATTGCCATAATGAATATTAATTACTGTTTTAATCCTCATTTTTGTAGTTAACAGATTAATCCTTAAATTTTTTTTATGGTTTTTTCAGTGTCAAAGTTTACAGCACACTTTTGAATTCTAACGTAGCTAGTTTATTCTAATTAAGGATCGTATAGGACAATAAAAAAATACTACAGATCTTACATGGCAACTTTCCTGATACTTTAAGTCATCAAAATTAAAATATTCTCGTCAATTTTACTGTTTGGTAAATATATTCAAATTGACGATATAATTTGAGCTAGTGTAATCTGAATTAGGCTTTGAGTTTAGTGATTTAAATTGTTATATGAATTATAATTTGGATGTATATTTAAGTTTTAATTTGGGTATGGAATAAAATTGAAATTTGTGTTTGGAGAGGTGGTGAAAATAGTTTTTGATTTATTAATAAATCTAATAAAATCTTAATGTTAATGATCCTAAAAAAATGCAATATGGATTTTAATTTATTCCCCCTTCACTAGGAACACAATGAAAAAAGAATCATCTCAATTGGATAACAAATAAAGAAGTTAAGATTTTTTCTCAAATATAGGAGAGAGAATTTTTGTTTTTATTGTAGCAAGGATATCCAAGGTATGTTTGTTTCATGCATTCTTTAAACTCAATAGACTTAAATTTGGATTTGAGTATCAAGAATCCTTCGAATACATGTTTGTTTCCCCTAAAATCTGAATAATTTGAGTATCAAGAATCCAAAATTTCAAAGTTTTCATCTCCCCTTAAACTTTTGATACTCGAATATCTTTGTTACAGTAAAAACTAAAATTCTTTCTCCTATATTTGAGGAAAAAAATCATAACTTATTTATTTGATATCCAATTGAGATGATTCTTTTTCATTGTGTTCCTAATGAAGAGAGAAAAAAAATCAAGATCTATATTGCATTTTTTTAAGATCATTATCATTAAGATTTTATTAGATTTATTAATAAATCAAAAACTATCTTCACTACCTCTCCAAACACAAATTCAATTTTATTCCATACTCAGATTAAAACTTAAATGCACATCCAAATATCAATTCGAATAATAATTTAAATCACTAACTCAAATCTTAATTCAAATCTTACTAATTCAAATTAAATCACTCATTTGAATCTATTTACCAAACAGACCCCAAGTATCACAAGTTTAGAGGGAGTTAAAACTCTGAAAACTTAGATTCTTAATACTCAAAGGATTCGAATTTTGGGAAAAACAAACACATATCTAAAAGATTCTTAATACTCAAATCCAAATTAAAGTCCAAAGAATCTAAAGAATGTTTGAAACAAACAAGAAATTTTAAAACAATGATGTACCAAAATTATGAGAATACTAATAGTTTAAAGAATAATAGCATTGTATAACAAGAGAGAGAGAAGGGAGAGAACTATGAAACCATAATAGGGAAGGAACACAAATCAAGAGACTTTATTGAGAATACGACAATATAGTGAAGTTAAAAAAAAAACTTGGAGGATGACGGTAGAGCCAAGGCAAGAAATGACAGTAAGCTTAAAATGACACGTACATACAAAATGACAAAAAAAAAAAGGAAACTACAAAAAGGAAAAAAGGACCTATTTTAGCAATAATTCCACAGTCACTATGAGTTCAAATTTCACACTTTGATATTCAAAAAAGAGAGAGAAAGAATTACATAAAAAACGACGAGCATGATAGAGAAACGACAAAAATGATAATTATAACAAGTTCCAAAATGACAAGAACTTAAGAAAAAGATAACATTTGGACAATGACAGGATAATGGAAAGACGAACAAGTGGGTTGGAAAAGGCAATAAATTTCAACAACTGGAACACACAAAATGACGAAAGATACAACGACGTCCAAAATGACCAATTACCAGGCTGCGGTTTTTTTGAGTAGACTAGGTGGTTTATCACTTTTTTTTTGTTTATATTATTTCTCCTAACAAAAAAAAAGTTAAAATATCTTTAGATAACATGTTTGTCTGAGTTTATGATTCGTTTAGTGTACGGGTTTGGAATGAATGGTTTCGAACTTTGTGGTTTGAACTATGGGTTATAAATTGTATGGTCCAAACTATGGTTTTGAAATGAAATTTACAACATCAAGGTTTAAATCTAAATAAAACATTACATTAAGTTTAAAATGAAAACTGATGTTTGAAAAACTATGGTTTATAAAAAAAAAAGAAAAGAAAATGAGAATGGTTTTTAATGTAACAAAAAAATGGTTCAAACCATATGAACTTGAGGGGGACAAAGTTTGGATTTAAAAGGTTTTGGCCGTTTTAAAACCGCTTCTATGGTTTGAACTAGCCTCAGTTTTACCCCACCAAACCCTAGTTTGAACCACTTTTATGATTTAAATTGCTTTAAACAGTTTTTAACCAATGTACCAAATGATCTATTAACCATTTTACTTGTAACCCATATGTCTTCATATTTTCTTGAAAATGTATTGTTGATGCTTACCGAGGTCCGACGTCGTATCAACACCATATGCTGCGGCGCACGGTATTCAGCTCTTTCCTGTTTGTCTTTGCCTGGTCTGGTAGTCCTACAACAAGAGGAAGGTCGCATCAGAGGCAAAAAATGGTCAGTCAACAGATAAGGGCTCTCTGATGCTGAAGGCAGGGGTTGCTCGACAGAGGTCGAGAACTGGTTAGGTGGGAAGGAGCTTGCTTGCTAGAATGCAATAATGCGTCCTATTTATAGACTACCACTTAGATCGGGTGTTAGGTGAGTTTTGCCCATAACCTGAGTGTCACATCATGGCATGTCAGGTGGCAAGTGACAAGTGTCATGTCTGTCGATGGATTGGCTCCCATCCAATGGTGAGTTGTTTGCCATTTGTTAGCCAGTGGTGGCGAGTAACAGTCTACTTTAGAGTAAAAATGGTCTGACCCAAACTGGCACTCAGTCCGAGGAGGTAGCCTGATGAGGTGCTGCCCGAGGGACCTTGAGAAGCACTTTGGACATGACATCCAGTGTCGTTAGGGTCAGTAATAAGCTTCACGTAAGCGGCTTATTATTGACCCTGTTAAGGGGTTCCGAGGTGTTCCCATCGTCATTGCGTAAGCGGCTTTGGCCATCTCGACTCGATGGGTCGTTTCTTCCAAAGGTAGAGCCCAGAGTTATAACTCGTTCAATAAATTCTCTCAAATGTCCTTCTCAGACCAGTCTGTCAATCTGGTCTTTTAGCTGGATACATTCGCGGGTATTGTGTCCCACGTCCTTGTGGAACTCATAGTATCTGGTTTGATCCCGTTGTATCTTGCTACCTTTGAGCTTGGGTGGAGATATTTCTTCCGCTCACCTGAGCGAGCACCTCGTCTATGGTTGCTACCAGGGGGTATAACTTTGAAATTTTTTGGATGGCATCTTTGGCTTCCCGGGTCTCTTTTCCTTCTTTTGCATCTTGCTCTGCTCGGCATTGGACTGCTCCGGCACTTTCTTCTGCTTCTTGTCTTTCTTTGTACCACTAGAGCCTGCCTCCTCTCTGCGGCTCTTCATATATTCTACCGTGTCGGCGTACGTCTGGGCATAGCTAAGTGTTTGCGAAAATGTGCTCGGCTGCTCGAAGGCCAAAGACCAAGTAAGTTTCTCGTCTCGGAGACCAACCCCCTACAAAGATGTGCTTGAGGGTCTCATCTTCGACGTGCTTGACCACAAGAGTTGCTCGGGTAAACCTGTTAATATAGTCTCGGATGTTGCCGTCTCCTTGCTTCACGGCATACAGGTAGGTAGTCTCATTTCTCCTTGTTTTTGTCATGGAAAAGGCTACCGAGAAGGCATATGAAAGCTACCGAAATGAGGTAATGAAGGCTTGCTTGAGTTGCTGGAACCATTGCCGAGCTGGCCCGGTGAGTGTCAGAGAGAAGGCCTCGTAATTGCTACATCACTCGCATTTTGAAGGAGCATGTGTCCTCGGAAAAACTCAACATGCTCCTCTGTAACACCCACAAATTTTCATGTAACGGATTATGTCATTTTAGTAACGACATTAAGTTATCATTTTATGATATATGTTATGATATATGGTGCTAACCATTTTACTTAAGTGTTACGACAGGTGACGGTCATGTAGAATTGACGTGCTCAAGTGTTCATGTTATTAATGTTATATGTTTAATCATAATTTTGTGATAATTTATTGTTTTGATAAATTTTGGTATGTTATGGCAGATCGACAGGCCAGACCATTTAGTTCGGCAGGCCGAAATGACCCTCACGAAACGGTAGGTCGATAACAGCTGACAAGAAGTCTGTAGAAATTTTCTAAAATGGTGACGATGATGATTGGATATAATTGGATGATTTATTGTGACTGATTAGCATATTTTTTGAGTAATTTTCCTCATTTTAGGAAATTAAACATTTGACTTTTGTTTGATTAAAATTAATTGATGAAGTTTCCTCATTTAAAAAGGCAAAATATGGGGACTTGAACCATTCTTAGAAGCTTTGACTTTTTTCCTTTAATCCTCTCCATTGTTTTTTCACATAATTTGCCTCAAATTTAATCAAAAAATTTTGATTAGTATTAAGAAGATGAGTTTTCCTTATTTTGAATTTCATTTTCACGATTAAAAAAAAAAGCTCATTCTCTCTCTCGCAAAATTTCTCTTAGATATCTTTGCTTTCTTTTATTTTATTTTCTTTTCTTTTCTCTTTTCACGTCTTCCTCCACCCTTTCTCCTCCCTTAAATTTTCATTTCAAATAATTGAATAAAACATTGTTCTCTTGGGTGAATTCGAAGGAGTTTTGAGAAGAAATCGTATTAAGGTAAGAATTCATTTTTTGGTATTTCTTCTCCTAAATTTGGATGCTATATCTTTGTCTACAAATTTTGTTTTGCTTTGAATTTTTTATATGTTATTCATGTATGTGTTATGCATTAACCCTCAAAATTTCACCTTAATTGGATTTTTCTATAAAAAGTTATGAATTTTCTTCTCTCTATCACTCACTACTGATTTATGCTAAACAATAATGTTGAATTGTCTCTATGTTCCGACCCTTATATCTTTGCCTACAAACTTTTGTTTGCTTTAAAATTTTAATATGATTTTCATGAATATGCTATGTGATGTTTCTCCAAATTTTGTGCCATTTGGTGTTATGTAGGCTAAGATATTAAATAATCATGCTCTACACCTCATAATAAATTGTTGTTGATTGGTTATGTTGCACGAAAATGTGGTTTTTGTTCTAGGGGTTAATAAATGTTCTTTTACACGAAATTTGGTAAATATGTTCATGTATATGTTAAATTATGGACTGGAAATTTTGGTGATGGTTTGATTAATATTTTATGTTATGAAATTTTTGTGGATGTTAGGTATTTAGACTGTTTTAACGGTAAATTTGTTGAACTTTTATTGTGTAATGTTTTTGTATGATTAAAATAATTTTATTTGGTGATGAGAAATTTTGTGCTACTGTAATTGTATGTTAATATGATGTCATATGAATTTTGAGATCTAAATAAATTTATTTTAATTGTTGGCACTAATTATTGCATGTAACTCACTATCCAAATTGTTTATGGCTATTTTTGTCTTTGCCTTCTAATACACTGTTTGAGCTGTAAGGAATTTATTTAAGGGTGATTTTTGAATATGTTATAGTTCTATGTGTCTACTATATGTGTTAATTTTTATAGATTTTTCTATGACATAAAAATGTGATAAATGAACCTGAGTTAAGAATTGTTCACTGCCTAACTGTTGCTGGCAGATTTTATGTTGAATGTTACATGACTTGTTTTAGATGCCAAATGGAATTTTTATGACTAAGAAAAATCATGGTAATGTGTTTATATGTTAACTTTGTTCTTGCAAAATTTGGTGCTCTAATTATGTGTGTTTGTTAAGTTATTAAATTTTGAATTCTTGTAAGTCAGAAATGTAATTGTATTGATAGTTTTATTTAAATGTTTTAAAGTTAATGAAATATGTTGTAAATGTATGTTTTAAGAAATAAATGTGTATGTGATGTTATATGAAATGGATGTCAAGTTGTGGTGATTAATTCATTGAAAATAAATATTAATTGCCATTTTATGAATGTATGCCATGAACACAATGAGAAGTGAGCACATTGAGACCGCAACATCGTCACCTACAAGATAAGGTTAAGTAAGCTTATTGAGGTAAGTATATTCTCACCTACAACATGATGAATTTTATGAAAAGTATAAGTTTTATAAAAACTTTGAAATCTATGTTCATGATGGTTTATGATGATTTCTCATGATGAGTTTTCATGAAGTATTATTATGAAGTTTTTCAAGGCATGAAAGTTTATGCATGTTCTGATGATAATGTTTTTCAAAGCATTAAAGTATATGTATATATATATATATATATCACCTAAATAAGTGTTGCACACCCCAATGTTATGTTAAGTTATGATATGATGAAATGTTAAGATGCCATGTTTGGTTTGGGATTTGTTACCCTTCTCCTCTCATGACGGCGTGCCTATGATGATGATGTTATGGTACAACACTTGAACCCTTAAGATAAAATGAATAAAGTTTTAATATGGTCAATGTAATGCAAGATATGTTCCCTATGAAAATGTCCCTAGTGTACTATTATTATGATGATAATGATGATGATGATGATGTTCATAAGATGTTTTAAGTTGTGAGATTTACAAATGTACTTACTAAGCGTTTGCTTATTCAAGTTTACATCATGTTGTAGATAAGGGTAAGAGAACCATGGACTAGGAGGAGGACCAAGATGCACAGAGAACCTTCTCGTTATCCGTGAAACCCATGAGTCTTAGGGTGGCCTCTATCATCTTTAGCCATCCTTGTGCAACCAGTGGATCCTTGGAACCTTTGAAGTCCGTTGGCTTAACCCTCTTCCATCTGACTAGCAAGGGTTCTTGGTAAACTACTCTCGGCTTAGCAGCAGAAGCTGGTACTTCATTAACTTGTGGCTGGGAGGGAGGAGGAGGAGGAGGCGCATCATTGCCTCGTCGTTCATCGTTGTAGCCGTTGGCCCTTAGTTTAGCAATTTCTATTCTTTGTTCCTCTAGCTGTCTTTGTAGCTCGTCAATCATCGTCATCAACCTTTTATTGGTCTGGGTGCGAGTTTGCATTCTTTGGTAGCCATCCATAGTTGATTTCCTAAAACAATTAGGAACTTAAGAATAATCTTCTACTTTATGAGACATGTTTCACTACTTAAAGCATTAATCATTAAACATCTAAACCTCATCCTTATCATCATACTTGCATCTTAACATTCAACATTAAAACATACTTATTTGGAGGACTTGGACTGACGTGGGGCGATATGAATTGCAAATGAAAATCCTCTCTGATACCAAAGCCTATAACGTCCCCATTTACGGACGTTACCGATGTCGTTCCCTTCATTTCGTAATACTTTTATTTATAAGATAAACTATTTAAATAAAAAGGTAAGTTAAGAACATAACCCAAGATCCATGAAATTTATATATATATATACATATAATTATACATCAATATATTACTCATTTATAAACATTCTTTAAATAGTTTATCTTACCAAATATTAAAGTCAAAATTTCTTACACAGTTCAGCATGCCGAACTTGTGACTTCGACAAGCCGAACTCGACCAGCAAGCCGAAGGTCGTCCATCGGCAGGCCGCCCAAGGCTTTACAAAATAGGATTTTAAACTCAATAAATTCGGCAAGCCGATGCATGGCAACGGCAGGCCGATTAAAGTTCTTCGATAGTCCGACCAGTGACAGTCGGCAGGCCGAACGATTAAAAGAAAATTTGTTTAAATACAGTTTTAATGTGGAAGGAAAATTTATAAAATAATAAAGTTAAAGTGTTCTAGTTCAAATCTTAAAAGTCCATCAAATAACATACTCAAATTTGTAAAACTTAATTTAAATAAAATAAAATCATTCTTTGTCACTCTTCCATTTGCAATTCATCTTCCTTAGCTCACACGTCCGTCAATGTCCTCCACCTTATTCATAAGCCTCTTACCCTTATCTGCAACATGATGTAAAACTTGATTAAGCTAATGCTTGGTAAGTACATTTGTAAGTCTCACAACTTAAAGCATTTATGAACATCATCATCATTATCATATGTGCACTAGGCACATTTTCATAGGAACATATCTTTCATTACATTGTCCATATTAAAAGTTTATTCATTTTATCTTAAGGGCCCAAATGTTGCACCATAACATCATCATCATAGGCGCGCCATCATGAGAGGAGAGGGGTAGCTAATCTCAAACCAAACATGACACATATCATATCATATCATAACCTAACATTTCATTAGGTGTGCAACACTTATTTAGGTGATACATATATACATATTTATATTTTTATGCTTTGAAAAACATTATCATCAAAACATGCATAAACTTTCATAATAATACTTCATGTAAAATTATCATGAGAAATCATCATAAAACCATCATGAACACAGATTTTAAACTTTTTATAAACTCATACTTTTCATAAAATCATCATATTGTAGGTGAGAATGTACTTACCTCAATAAGCTTACTTAACCTTACTTTTGTAGGTGACGATGCCGCGGTCTCGATGTGCTCACTTCACATTGTGTTCATGTCATACATTCATAAAATGGCAATTAACATTTATTTTCAATGAATTAATTACCACAACATAACATCCATTTCATATAACATCACATTTACATTCATTTCTTGAAAACATAAACTTATAACATATTTCATTAACTTTAAAACATTTAAATAAAACTATCAACACAATTACATTTTTGACTTACAAGAATTCACAATTTAATAACTTAACATACATACATAATTAGAGCACCAAATTTTGCAAGAACAAATTAACATATATACACATTACCATGATTTTTCTTTAGTCATAAAAATTCCATTTATAGTCTCAAACAAGTCATACAACTTATATACCAAAATCTGCCAGCAACAATAATACAGTGAGCAATGCTTAACTTAGGTCTATTTATCACATTTCATGCCATAGAAAATTCTACAAAAATTAACACATATAATAGACATATAGAACTATAACATATCCAAAAATCACATTTAAAAAAATTCCATACAGCTCAAACCATGCATTAGATGGCAGAGACAAAAATAGCCATAAACAATTTGGATAGTGAATTATATGCCATAATTATTTCCAAACAATTAAAATAAATTTATTTAGACCTCAAAATTCACATGACATCATATTAACACATAATACAGTACCTCCAAAAATTCTCATCATCAAATAAAATCATTTAATGATACAAAAACATCACACAACAAGAGTCTAGCAATTTTACCGATAAAGCAGTCTCATAACCTAGTCTTAATGAAAATTTGATAACACATAATACATACATCATATTATCATGAGACTTTGAAATTCATAAATCAACATATAACTACAGAAGTACAAAATAATTTATCCTCAAATAATTTCATAAAATCATACAAAACACCACTTTATAAAAGTTCAACAATTTACCGTTAAAACCGTCTAAAAACTAGCTACATTAAAAATTTCATAACACATAAAATTTTTATTAAATCATCACCATACTTTCCAGTCCTTTATTTAACATATTCATGAACATTTTGTAAAAATTTCATGGGAAATATCAATCATTTACTCTATAAACAAAAATTACATTTATGTGCGCATAAACAATCAGCAACAATTCATTATGAGGTACAAAGCATGAATATTTAATATCTCAGCCTACATAATAGCAATGGCATGAAATTTGGACCAACATCACATAGCATATTCATGAAAATCATATTAAAATTTCAGAGCAAACGGAAATTTGTAGCAAAGATATAAGAGTCAGAACATAGAGACAATTCAACATTATTGTTTAGCATAAATCAGCAGTGAGTGACATAGAGAAGAAAATTCATAACTTTTCATATAAAAATCCAATTGGGGTGAAATTTTGAAGGTTAACACATAACACATACATGAATAACATATAAAAAATTTAAAGCAAAACGAAATTCCTAGATGAAGATATTGCAGTCGGACTGAGGAGAGAGATACAATTTCAGAAATATCGAAAAAAAATGAGTTCTTACCTCAAAACAATTTTTTCTTCAATTTTCTATTGAATTTGCTCAAAAATTTCAATATTATACTCAAATAATACCAGGGAATTTGAGAGGGAGAAGAAGAAAGATAACGAGATGAAGAGAGAAAGAAAAAAAATAAGAGAGAGAATACGTGAAAGAGAGAGAGAGTGTGATAAAAAAAATTGTTTACGTTAAAAAGAAAACTCATACTCTCCATATTAATTAGAATTTTCTGATTAAATTCAAGGTAAAATTCGTGGAAAATGGAGAGGATTGAGAGAGAGTCAACGATTTGTCGCAATTACCATATTTTACTTTTGTAAAATGGGAAACCTTATCAATTGCATTCAATCAATTCAAAGTCAAACATTAATTTCCTAAAATAAGAAAATTATTCCATAAATGTGCCAATCAATCAAAAATTATTATCCAATCACATAATTAACCTAGTCACAAATTTTGTGAAATTTCTGCTGACTGCTCATCAGCTGTCATCAGCCTGCCGATGATAAACCATCGACCTACTGTTACGAGGGGGGTCATTTTGGCCTGCCGAACTAAATGATCCAGCCTGCCGATCTGCCTAACATACCAAAATTCATCAAAATATTAAATTATCATAAAATTATGATTAAACATATAACATTAATAACATGAACACTAGAGCACATCAATTCCACGTGCGTCACCTGTCATAATACTTAAAATAAAATAGTTAGTGCCATTATATTATATATCATAACACATAACGTAAATAAAACACTTAACGTCATTATTAATATTACATAATCCGTTACACATTTGTCATAAACTGTTACATGAAAATCGACGGGTGTTACACAATATGTCAAAATAAAGGAGAATTTTAAAACTTTGAGCAGGCTTAATGAAAGAGAAATTTACCAATTAGGGCTTTTGAGACTACTAGAGGGGGTTTATGAGTTAGGGAAGGCTACTATTCCCTTTTTTTTTTTTTTTTCCTTTCCAAGCTAAGCAGAAACTTTCAATTAGTTAGACTATTTTGCTTTTAAGTTTTCGTTAGACCTTTGTGCAAAATACTATTTTTTTTTAACGATCTTTTGGAAAATCAGTTCAAATGTGGGTTTAAATTGTGATATATTACAATAATAGTGAATGATTTATCGTGATAAGAAACAAGACAAATATTCAAGGGTTAGTTTTCTTCTTGCAATAATAAAAAAAAATATCTCACAAGTAATTATTGTAGTTACTAACTATTATTATTGTGCATGGTGACTTATGGTAATTACCGGAATAATCCGTTAGACAGTCACCTAACAGGAAATAATCAAAATCAACGCCTATTTACTAAATGCTTTTGTTAATATTTTACATGAAAAATATTAACCCAATTTTTAAACACGATACTGTACATAAAAGTGTACAACCCCATCTTCAATCAAGTCGGCTAAAAGGGCAAAAGTGAAAAGAAAAAATAAAGATAACGATGAAATAAAAATAGATGGAAAGAAACAGGCGGCTGTCAAAGTCAAGAAATTTCCAAGAAAATTACCTCACAGTCTATTTGTTTCTTACTCCATATCCCTTGTCTTTTCTCCACATGATAATTTTCCTCCCAAAAACTAGTACTGTGTCGTTTTCATTATTTTTCTTTAGACGTCTTTTGGTCGTCCATGGAGTCAAAGTACACGACAAAGAAAGAAACATAATTCATCTTTTATTTTTTGTATCCTTTTGAAAAAGGGGATATCAAAAAAAAAAAAAAAATCAAATTCACCTCATACAAGACACATTAGCAAAATTTGAGCCACAAGTAGGATTATGACTCTCTTGATCTTCTTCTTCTTTGCAACTTGTATAATAAAAACATGAATATGATTATTCACCAGAAAATTGATTTCGCACTAGTACTCTTCCCCGGAAACATCGAAAAGACGACGGTAAACACGCTGCCAGGCGATGTCCCCGGCTGCTTGGCCTAACTTGCACTAAGGCAACAAATCCAAAAAAGAAGTTTGTAAGTACATTGCTCTAATTGAATTAAAAATCTACCCCACAGTTGCTCGGTTTCTTTAGTTTTCCTTGAACTCAAAGAGATAAGGAAATGATCAGGACTTGAATATTAATGATATAATATATTTGTCATCATATGACATTATAATATTTACGCACATCTTATATAATGTAGATCAGACGCGCAAAGCCAAGGCCCCTCTAACTAGTTGCGGTGGTTTGGGACGGTGCAGACAGCGGTGGGGCCCGGGAGGGCGGTAGGGCCGGGGTCTACCGTGGACCCCACCGGGTCATGGAGGGGCAAGCCCGTATTGCTTCGACCCTTGGTCATTGAATTGCCTTGTCCCTTTTGTTTAGTAGACAGAGAAAGAGAGATAGAGAGAGGGAGAGAGAAGATAGAAGGTGACATTCATTTATTACGGTGGTGTCCATATCCCCCTTGCAGCTAAGGCATGGGCTGTTCCTAAATTTGGTGTGGAACTTGAAGGGAACTTTAGTCCCACTTGCTCTATTTCCTTTGTTCCATTTATACATATATATTTATATCCTCAACCATAATTAATTCAAAAATATCATTTAGGATAAATTTAAGCCATTTTTTTAATAACCACAAAAAAATATCTGTTTTTTAATAATTAGATCTACACAACTGGTGTACGAGTTCTTAGTAAAGACCTTTAAATAATTTAAAGGACTAGCTAGTTAATTAACTTTCAGAGTACTTTTATTGTGAGTGATTAATTTTTGGGGGCACGACTAGTAGTTCGACAAAACATAGAATGTGTTAGTCAAATTGTATAGCATACCTTCGTCCTTTTTAACCATATAAGGTAGTTTTTCACCTCGAGCATTTGAAATGTAAGATCTCTCTTAGCTTAGTAGCTATAAAGACAGCCTCCCGAAAAAGAATATATTGCAGAATAGGAATCTATAAGACAGTCGAACGTGGGTATTTTATGAACAAACATGGTAAAAAAAAAAAGTCTTCTCTTGTCCCTTTTGTTGGTTAAAATTACTTAAAAGTAGTCATAGGATATAGAGGGCACAAGATACGGTCTATATTCATTATTTTCAAACATTAAGGCGTGGGTGTTATGTTTATTTTATCAAATTGTCATGTCGACACACAATTTTCTTAAATAAATTAGTTACATCAACAGCCAAATACAAAAATGTTCGAAATGGAAAATCATCATGAGTTTATGGCCCCATATGCTAGTGACACTTGGCAAAACGACATAAATCAACCGTTTGGAACTATTTGGAAGCCAATTTAATAGCTTCTTTTTTTTTTTTTCCGAGCATTTTTAGAGAGTGTTTATGAACTAAATTTCAACGCTAAAGTTACAATTATTATTGTTATCACATGCTACAATATAAAATAAAAATATATTACTGTGTAAAGCTTTTATATACCTTAATGTTTTAGTTCCACCTTGGCTCCTTTAATTAATACAGTTTCTTATTTCAGAGCAGAATTAAAAAGGAATTATATCATTTAAACTTATGAGAAGAGTGTTTGACTACAAAGTGGGTGTTTGGAAGAGTGGTGGGAACCAGTGGTAGAAACCACTTTTACTGTAGCATGTGAGAGTTTTACATTGTAGTAATTTTTTTTTATTGTTACTGTAGTATGTGAGAACTTTTTACTGTTCATAACTGAGTTTGTGGTGGGAACTGAGTGGTTCCCACTAGGGGTGGCAATAATCGTGTTCGTGTCGACACGTTTACAGTACGGCACGTTTAGCCTAAACACGAACACGACACGATTAATAAACGTGCCAGAAATACCAACACGAACACGACACGCCTATGGCACGCGTAACACAGCACGACACGATTAACACGATTATTAAACGTGCCGTGACGGGTTGACACGATAACAACACGCATATGACATGTTTATGACCTAATTAACTAAAAATTAAAAAAAAATAAAAAAAATTTTAAAAAAAGCCAATAAAGAAAATTAACAAAAACACAATATCTAATTAATACTAACCTACTATAAATATTTCAAATATTTTTATTTTTAAGTTTAAATGTGTTATAAACGGGCAGGTCGTGTCGTGTCAACACGTTTACGGCCCGTTTAATTAAACGTGTTAAGGCGTGTTTAGCGTGTTAGTACGAATCCAACCCGTTTATTTTCGTGTTATTCGTGCCAAACTATTTATGGCACAATTAATAAACTTGTGGTCCAAACTTGTTTATCTCGTGTCGTTTTCGTATCGTGTCATCATGCCGTGTCCAAATTGCCGGCCCTAGTTCCCACTACTGCCAAACACCCTAAAAGTTAAAATTTAAAGTTGAAACTTAAACATTATAGCATGTGAAAGCTTTACACTATAACATATCATAGTTTTAGATTGTAGCAAGTTGAAGCTTAAAGTTGCAACTAACTTGCTAAATAAAACCTATGTGTCGGCTGCCGACTTCTCAACAGTACATAAAATGCACTGGAATTCGCTCCTTGTTTTTCCGAGGGCGGTTTAGGACTGATGAATATTAACCCTAGAAGTTTGAGCAATACAGCCCATGAACCGAAGGCTTCAATCTTTTTGTTTTTATCTATCTTTTCGCCAGAGTGATAAAAAGACTTCAGCTGAGCATAACTGAGGTAATGAGAGAGAGAGAGAGAGAGAAAGAGAGAGTAGGACGAAAGTAAATATTATGGTTTTTCCAGCATAACTGAGGCAATAAGAGAGAGAGAGAATAGTGAGTGAAGACGAAAGTAAAATATTATGGGTTTTCCAGCCCTCCAAAAAAGGTAGATCTTGAAAACGACAAAGATGATATAAAAGACGAGCAATGATAAACCGACAGGTTCCAAAAAATGACAGCATCGCGAAGGAAGGACGAAAGTAAAATAATACAAAAAAAATTCAGAAAAGGACAGAAACAAAGGAACTGCTGAAGGGGAAGAGGTGAACTTCAATTAGAAAAACGGCATGCGCCAGAAACGACAATGCTTAGAAAAATTAAAACGTAGTGGAAACTGGAAAATGTGAAAAAATGGAGGGCGACTTAAAAAGGAAAAAAAGCAGATAAACTTTAAACAAGGAACATAAGAGAACAAAAATGATGACAACAGACAACCACTTTACAAACGACACTAAAATAGAAACGACAGTAATTGGACAAACGAAAACAAAATAAGCAAAAAAGAAAATTGGACAACGATAAGAAAAAGTTAAAAAAAGTGAAGCCACAATAAACTTAATATACAACTGGACAAACCAACATAATTAAGAGGCCGTTTGGCAGAGGCTGATTGGCAAACACTGTCCTAACCATTATCTCAGTTAAAAATAATATAAAGCTCTGACATGCTATAGTAAAAAAAAAAGTTATTATAATGTAAAGTTCTCACATGTTTCAGTAAAAATAGTTCTAACCAATAATTCTAACCACCATACCACACACTCTATAAATATGCCAAAATTGTGCAACGACCGAAATGAAAGAACCAACAACAAATTTGAGAAACTGACAACAAATTCATAGAAAATGGCATGATAAAAAGCAATAATAATAATAATAATAATAATAAGGTGTTTAAAGAAGAGTGATTGATACTGAAAATTGGTTTGAAAACTATAACATATAATAACTTTATTGTTTGTTGGTTGCAAACAAAATACCAAAAAACCGCTAATAAAACTAAAAGATAATGATAGCACTAACAACATTAATTAAAAAGAACAGGATGGTATAGATGGACAATAATTGGACAAACGACAACATAGTGGAAAAGCGACAACAAAAGGATGTCAAACACAAGGTAGTCAAACGACAGAAATATAAGAAACCGCAAAAACAAAAAATACAATAGAAAACAGAAGAAACGATGACAATAACAGTCAGATAAACGACAGGACATGCAAAACAACATCAGTTGGAAAACGATAAACATTGGACAATGACAAAAAGATAAGAACCAATAAACTTAAACCGCAAGAATTAAAAAAATGACAAAAAAAAAAAAAAACCAAAAACTGTGACGACAACAACTTTGGAAAAGACAAGGGAAAAATGCAACATGAGAAACGGGCAAAAAAAAAAAAAAGGTGTGAAAAGAACAAGAACCTAGACATGACAACCATCGGTCAAAACGACAACATATTGAAAAATGACAAAAATAGAACAGTGAAAAGAGGGTCAGAAGTGGAAATAAACTCACGCTATTTGGGAGCATTGGTTTGGTTGTAATCAATTAGTTAAAAATATTGTAGCATATAAATATTTTACATGATAGTAACTTTTTATTTTTTATTATACTTCTTGAAACTTTTATATTATTTACTGGTTTGAACCAATTGGTTTTAACTTAGCGTAAAACACCTTACATACCTTATTAACAACAAAAACATGATATACATCAAATATATATCAAATATATAGATATAACAAAAACATGGTATACATCAATATATATATATATATATATATATATATGATAATGATGACAACTTTAAAAGTAGTGTGAACGTCCCAGACGACAACAATTGGATAAACGGCAACACAATAAAAAAGGGGGAAAGAAGTAGACAAGAACAAAAAGGTAAGAGACATCCCCACAAAAAAAAAAAAAAGGTGAGAAACACGGATGCATAAACGACAAGAAATTGATAAACGGTCTTCCAAAAAAAATATTGCCATAATGAATATTAATTACAGTTTGAATCCTCATTTTTGTAGTTAACAGATTAAGCCTTAAATTTTTTTATGGTTTTTTCAGTGTCAAAGTTTATAGCACACTTTTGAATTCTAACGTAGCTAGTTTATTCTAATTAATGATGGAATAGGACAATAAAGAAATACTGTAAATCTTACGTGGCAACTTTCCTGATACTTTATGTTATCAAAATTAAAATATTCTTGTCAATTTTACCCTTTGATAAATAGATTCAAATTAGTGATTTAATTTAAGTTAGTGTAATCTGAATTAGGCTTTGAGTTAGTGATTTGAATTGTTATATGAATTAATATTTGGATATGTATTTAAGTTTTAATCTAGGTATAGAATAAAATTAAAATTTATGTTTGGAGAGGTAGTGAAAATAGTTTTTGATTTATCAACAAATCTAATAAAATCTTAATATTAATGATCCTAAAAAATATACAATATGAATCTTAATTTATTCCCCCTTCACTAGGAACACAATGAAAAAAGAATCATCTCAATTGAATAACAAATAAAGAAGTTATGATTTTTGTCTCAAATATAGGAGAGATAATTTTTGTTTTTATTGTAGCAGGGATATCTAAGGCTATGTTTGTTTCATGCATTCTTTGAACTCAATGGACTCAATTTCGATTTGAGTATCAAGAATCTTTTAGAGATATGTTTGTTTCCCCCAAAATGTGAATAATTTGAGTATCAAGAATCCAAATTTTTAAAGTTTTCATCTCCCCTTAAACTTTTGATACTCGGATATCTTTTGTTACAGTAAAAACTAAAATTGTCTCTCCTATATGTGAGAAAAAAATCATAACTTCTTCATTTGATATCCAATTGAGATGATTCTTTGTTCACTGTATTCCTAATAAAGAGAGAATAAATCAAGATCTATATTACATTTTTTTGAGATCATTAACATTAAAATTTTATTAGATTTATTAATAAATCAAAAACTATCTTTATTGCCTCTCCAAACACAAATTTCAATTTTATTTTATACTCAGATTAAAACTTAAATGCATATCAAAACGTCAATTCGAATAACAATTTAAATTACTAACTCAAATCCTAATTCAAGTCACACTAACTCAAATTAAGTCACTCATTCCAATCCATTTGCTAAACGGACCCTAGGTATCAAAAGTTTAGGGGGCGTAAAAACTCTGAAAATTTAGATTCTTGATACTCAAAGGATTTGAATTTTAGGGGAAACAAACACGTATCCAAAGGATTCTTAATACTGGAATCTAAATTTAAATCCAAAGAATCTAAAATTTTTTTGAAACAAATGAGAAATTTTAAAACAATGATGTACTAGAATTATGAGAATACTAATAGTTTAAAGAATAATTTGCATAACAAGAGAGAGAGAAATGAGAGAATATGAAACCATAATAGGGAAGGAACACAAATCAAGAGACTTTATTGAAAATATGACAATACAGTGAAGTTAAAAAAAAAAAAAAAAACTTGGAGGACGACGGTAGAACCAAGGTAAGAAATGATAGTATGCTAAAAACGACATGTACATACAAAATGACAAAAAAAAGGAAACTACAAAAAGAAAAAAAAGGATCTATTTTAGCAATAATTCCACAGTCACTATGAGTTAAAATTTCACACTCCAGTATTCAAAAAAAAAAAAAAAAAAAAAAACAAAGAAAGAAAGAATTACATAAAAAACAACAAGCTTAATAGAGAAACGACAAAAATGATAATTACAACAAGTTCCAAAATGACAGGAACTTAAGCAAAAGATAACATTTGGACAACAACAAGATAATGGAATGACGAACAAGTGGGTTGGAAAAGGCAATAAATTTCAATGATTGAAACACACGAAACGACGACCAAAATGACCAATTACGGGGCTACGGTTTTATTGAGTAACTTAGGTGGTTTATCACTTTTTTTACTGTAATTATTGTGCATTACCCTTTTTTTCCTTTTTTTTTTTGTTTATATTATTTCTCTTACTAAAAAAAAGTTAAAATATTTTTAGATAATACATGTTTGTCTGAGTTTATTATTCGTTTGATTTGCAGATTTGGAATGAATGGTTTCAAACTTTATGGTTTGAATTATAAGTTATAAATTGTATGGTCTAAACCGTGGTTTTGAACTGAAATTTAGAACATAAAGGTTTAAATCTAAATAAAACATTACATTAAGTTTAAAATGAGAACTAGTGTTTGAAAAAATGGTTCAAATCATATGAACTTAAGGGGGACAAAGTTTAGATTTTAAAGGTTTTAGTCGTTTTAAAACCCCTTCCATGGTTTGAACTGGCTTAAGTTATTACCCCACCAAACGCTAGTTTGAACCACTTTTATGATTTAAACTGCCTTAAACAGTTTTGAACTTATATACCAAATGATCTATTAACCATTTTACTTGTAACTCATATGTCTTTATATTTTCTTGAAAATGTATATTGTAAACTTTTTCATAAAATTGCTAAAATTGAAAAACAATAATACAAAGCGAATTTGTCCATTTGACTGGGTTTCCATCCTGCTCCTTCCAGGTTTGGTGCCGAGACCCAAAAAAAAGGTTTAAAAAACGACGTACGTAGCAGAGAAACGACAAAGGCGATAATGACAACAAGCTGCAAAACGACAGGAACTTAAGAAAGGACAAGAATAGGGCAAACGACAAAATAGTGAAAAGACGAGCAAAACGGGTCGGAAACGACAATAAACTTGAACGACAGCAGCACACGAAATGACAAGAAATAAAACGACCAACATGACCAATTACTTTCCGCGGTTTCCTTCCTTTATTTTTCTTCTTCTTCGTCTTCTCTCTGTACTCTCTCACCCTAATCTTTCGTCAGATTCAGCCACTGAAAAAACTGTTAAACATTTCAGCGTGAGAGAGAGAGAGAAAGAGAGGAGACAGAAGATCTTCTTTTTTGGGTGGAAATACCTAAACTAGTTTTCGTTCGTGTTAAAATTTGGTTGAAATTGGCAGTAGATGAGGCTTTTGCAGCTCGCATTTCTCGTCGCTTTGGCTTCTGGATTTGCAGCCATCTTCATCTACATCACCGGAGTCTCTAATCTCCGTATGTATATATATGTATATATGTATATATTTCCTTCTTATATAGATGCTTTTATATATATGTATATATATATATATGTAATTGTGTTGTTTAATTGTGTGACTTGTAATAATGAATAACAGATGGCAAGATTTCGCTTTCGGATGAAGATTTGGAGGCTCTGCTGTCTTTGCAGAGCGGTTTCCAGAAGTGTGTGGTCAGTTTCTTTCTTTTTTTTTTTTTGGGTAATGAAAATTTCTGGGGAAATATTGCTCAAATCTTGTCTTTTTGAACAGTTCCATTGTCCCTCAATAACTCTATATTTTTATTGTGATTTGTTAACGTTATTCTATTACTATGATTTTCGCTTTAAATTGATTTGTTTCTGTTTTATTAATATGTTATTGATTTATATGGTGATGATGCAGAGTGCAAATGGATTAGGTTTACAAGCTTTTAGTAGAGGAGATTATTGCCAAATCACCATGAAATTTCCTAGTGATACCATTCCCAAATGGGTATATTTTCTCTTCTTGAGTATCCTATAGTTTGTTAATACTATGCTTATGTTTGCAAATGCAAGCCTTATGAAAGGAGATATGATAAAAAAATGTTGGTTTTGTGCCAGTATCTAAGTGATTTCAAACTTCTGATTTAGTTTTTATTTGGAACTTCTATTGGAACAGAGAGATCCTAAAACTGGTGAGCTTGAAGGTGTGTCATATGACTTTAACATTTGTGAAGCTATTGCTACATGGGAACAGGTGGGTTTGCCCTTTGATGTGTCATGGGAAGAACCAAATTTGCTAGTTTATTGAATGTTTAGGGCGAATCTTTAGGTCGTTATCTGTTTATTATATCGTTTGGTTACACCCACTTAACATGCTTGTTTAAGTTTTTGTTTTTTGCTTTACAATTGATTTGTTGTTCAGTGAGTTGATTGCTCAGGTTCGGAATGGTACCACGATACTGACCGGAGAGTTCATTGATTCTTTACCAAATGGCTGGGAGGAATATGCATGGCGTAGGATTAACAAAGGAGTAAATCTGTAAGTAATTCACAAGTAACTAGTCGTAGCAAATGGTTATTGACTTTATGGAGGGTTATTTGATGATTTTTTCTATTGCAGAAACCGCTGCAAGAATAAAAGGTTATGCATGGAGAAACTTTCACTTGTACTCCCTGAAACGCCTCCGTGTTTCCCTCGGCAGTTTGGACGTTGTGCTGTCATTGGAAACTCGGGGGATCTTTTGAAAACAAAATTTGGAAAGGAGATAGATAAATATGATGCTGTTTTTAGAGAAAATGGTGCACCAATCGAGGTGAAGCTGATGCTTTACTTGGTTTTCACGAGTTTTTTACGCTTGTCGTATTCAAAACGATTTTCTTACCCAGCATTTTTGTTGTTGCTTCTGTAGAACTACACTGAGAATGTGGGTACGAAAAGTACATTCCGTCTTCTTAACAGGGGGTCTGCTAAAGCTCTTGATAAAGTTGTAGAGTTAGATGGTATTGTTGGATTAAAACTAGTTATTTATTGTAACAATAGTCTGATGGCATATTTCTAGAAGCAAGTAATTGAAGCAAGTAATTGAACTTATGTTGCAGAATCAAGGAAGGAGGTTTTGATTATTAAAACAACCATTCACGACATTATGAACCAAATGATTCGGGTTAGTGTATTCTTTTCTACTGTTTCTTTATGAAAACTTGACATAAGAAGTTATAGTTTATTATCGTGGAAGGATAGAGACCGGATCAGGTGTAGGATATAGAACAATTAATACACTTTTGCTTCTTATTAAAGAGAAAAGAAATTGTTAGGAAAATTCTTTTGCAGGTAGATATGTTCTTGTTCATTTTAGTCAAGTTAAATGGAACTAGTTAGGCCGTTGTTTGGAAAGTAGTGTGAGACATTTTAGGGATCATTAATGTTTTATCATTATTAGTCGGTAGTAGGAGAATAGAATATCTTTCTGTTTGCAAGAGCTCATCTCTTTTTCATGTATGTTTTAATCACGTATAAAAAGTACACATAAACATATTAGTATACATCTGACGTTAGAGATCTTAGCAAAACATACGTTTCGTTTTAAAGTTTCTGTTTCCTAAGTCATCAAAAGATCTGTATTACAAATTACAAAGAATAGCAGTAAATTTCCAAAAGTTTATCCAATCAGTTTCGGACAACTAATTCACATACATTCCCTATAAGTTCAATTTTAGCAGTTTCATAGTTTGGATATGACTTATTTTTAATGGAAATCTAATATATTTGCAACCTTTTGGGTTTCATCTTGTGCAGGAAATTCCAATAAAAAATCCTGTGTATCTCATGCTTGGTGCCTCCTTCGGTTCTGCAGCAAAAGGAACTGGACTCAAGGCTCTTGAGTTTGCCCTCTCTATATGTGACTCCGTAGATATGTATGGCTTCACTGTGGACCCAGGCTATAAAGAATGGTAAACATCTCCCATTCTACCAACTACTATCGTTTAAATTGTTTCTCACAACTTCTCTGAATATATAAAGTTTCTGAGCCAATTATTGTTTCAGGACTAGATACTTCTCGGAATCTCGACAAGGCCATATTCCTTTGCATGGCAGGGCATACTACCAAATGATGGAGTGTTTGGGTGTAAGTCTTCTAATGCTTCCTGGTTCTCTTATTGTTTATGACCCTTCTATAGTAGTTATTTGGTGAAATTGGCATTTTCCTGGTAATTACTTTGATATTCTCCGAAGTTGTTCATACTATTTTGACATAGTTTGCTTCTGACTTGTTAAGCTCATCAAAATTCATTCTCCAATGAGAGCTGATCCAAACCGTGTTGTCAAATGGGTACCAGACAGAAGTACAGTTCAGGCTGCTAGAATTGCATCAGAGAAAATTTTAAGGTAACTGAAACTTTCTATCTTTTATCTTCTTATCTGTTGAAAGTTTGAAACTTTCATCCAAAAAAAAAAAAAAAGAGAAACTTTTTTGTTCTAAATAGGCAATTTTTGTGTTCATTAACCAAAAAAAATAGGCAACTTATATCATCAGTTGCCACAAGCTTGCTCATAAACCAGTTGTTGTTGTAGTCTGTAGAACACTAGAACCCTCCACATCCACTATACTTAGCCCTGAAAATAGTGACCTACATGGGAAACGAATCAAAAATTGTTGTTTAAGCTGTTGTTTGCTCTATATATATTGCATGTGAAATGAGAGATGTATTTTCTAAAAAAATGCTCTTCTTGATGTAAAACTAGTTTAGTGGGCCTAACAGTTATAGTTTTGAGGTCTGAAATGAAGGTAACTAGATTAAAAGAAGATCAATGGCATAAACTGTGACTAAGCTCGGTTCGAGCTTTTTAGTCCATATCTTGCATACTTTTGCACTGGAACTTCTGATTCCTTGCTTTTATCATTCATCAACGCTTTAGTGCATTTTGGCTATTTCAAATTTGATACTTAGCTACACCACTGTTAGCTTGAAACTCGAACATCTGTTTATATGCTTTCCTTCATGCCTATAGGAGAGCAGGAGCAGGGTCTGGAGATCCACTAGGTGCATGTTCCATTGTTAAAAAGCAAGTTAAAAGAAAGCGCATAGAAAATCTCAGAAGAAATGCCAGTGACTATCAGAAATACGTAAGAGGCGCAACAATGTACCCTTTGGAACATAACCCCGAACACGGTATGCTCTGCACTGTGCCAACAACTTAAATCACAAGTTACTGTTCTTGGCCTCTTTTCCTCGGAGCATAGTGAGCTCGTTTGTTTAGAAATGTATGATATGCCAACCCAATGTATGAAGAAAGCAAAAACAAAAGCTGCTCAAAAGTTTTTTTTGGAGAGTATCAACAACTTTTTCCATTCATCATATGAGCATTCATTTTTTTTTTGGTAAGTTTTTCCACTGCCCCTTGGTTCATCGTGATTGGTTCCCATGGTAAAAGGGAAAAAATTTTAGTCCAACATCTTCATTACTGGAATTTTTACAGGATTCTTTTAAGTGTGACTTAGCTGCTTATAAAACAGTAAAATCATTCTTTTACTTCCACAAGGATAATGAAGCCTTGCCTTTTTCCTGTAACACTTTGTGATCATCATCCTCTTTCAGTTTGTTGTTTGTAATTTTTGCCAGGTCCAACTGCCTATTCTTCTTATATTTTATAATGTTTGTTTCTGCTACTATCTTCTTGTGTTCTTCTTTTATCCCAAGAGACGTTCTCAACATAATACAGGCCAGGTGTTCGAGTGGCCTCCAATTCCAAATTTGCATAGGACAAGTGGCTTGAGGACAACTTGTTTCCTTATCCAAAAACTTCACATTTGTTCTTTTTTATATATATTCCCGTAATTGAAATATTTTTGACTTGATAGTGTATTTGGCTACTCAATTCAAATCAAAACTTTTGATTGATATACTGCAAAGCTCTCATATGCTATATATTAAGAAAAAATAAGCTATAGTTTAAAGTTTTTATATGTTACAGTATTTGAACAAAAGTTTTAGTTTAAACCATATTTGTCAAACACACTAATAGTAAACAAAAATAATTTTGACTTGAATAAACCACCACCATACCTTCGGATAATATCTATATTTACCTAATCCTTCAAATGACAAGGCCTTCGTGATTGTAGACATAACTTAACAATAAATCTACACCTAATTCTATTATAAGGTAAAAACTTTGAACCTCTTGTACCCCAAATTTGAAAAATAAAATGAAATAAAAATAACCAAGGCCTTAGGATCCATCAATCCAACAGCCTCTTACTCTAATTGGCTCATGTCCGCGAGTATATCCTACAGTAATTTCACGTTTGACTTCACTATAGAGTTGAATTCGCCACTGCAAGTTAAGAAATAAATGAATAAAAAAAGCCTCTAATTGGCGCATTTACTTAATTGGGTATTTACAAAGTGGAGAATTTCAAGTCCACAAGAGCTTACTCGTCACAAGCAAATAATGACGTTGTCTCATTGATGATTCCCATTTTGGGTTTGTCGAGGTAGCAGGAGCATGCTTGGCTCTGAACCAGCAAAACGAGCAGATGCCAGATGGAGGAGCAGATCCTTTATTACAACCTTGGAGTCTTTAAATACTTGGCTTTCTCTTGATAATTGATGAAGAGAGCCATTAATGCAAACCCATCGAGTCCCTCTTTTGCACATCCAAATAGCCCTCTTACGTGAAGATTAAGAATGTGTTTGACAGTGGTGGTTTAAACAACTTTTTCACCACTTTTTTAGTTATGAACATTGTAAAGTTTTCATATGCTATAATAATAATAAAAAAATTGCTACATTGTAAAACTCTCACATGCTATAGTAAAAATAGTTCTAATCATTTTACCAAACATCCTATAAGTATTCTACTGACATTCATCAAATCTATGATCCTATCGATTCAAACTAATCTGCTAGATTGGATTGGATTACATTGAATTGTTAATGGACTAAAATTTTTGAATTATGAATTAAGTATCATCAAATTTGTAAAATCTACGAATTCAAACTATGTATATATCATTACGTAAATTTTTGAATATATGCATACAAGTCATTTATGTAATGCATGCATATCGCGTATATATATTATGTTTGAGATAAAATGTCCAACACAATAACAATTGAATGTTATTAATTACTATTTAGTTTATTGTTGAAAACTTGAATTTGATTGTTTTGTAATAGATTAAATTTTGTTAAACTATGTTACGTTAATTTTAGTTTCTAATTTTATAATGAATTTAAGATTTATAAGAATAGTGCAGAAATTGTCAACATAAACCTTAAATTTAGAGGTCCAAACAAAAAGCTTAATTTGCAAATTTGTGAAATATGAATATTTTGGATCGGTAATAATGTACCTTATCCCAAAAATCTAGAGGTCCAAAGATTTAAATAAGCTTAAAGTTAGAGGTCCTTTTTTTTTTTTTAACTGATTTTTAGTATGTGCAATCCATTATGTGAATACGTTTAAATAAAGGTCTTCCTATTTGTCATCATTTCAATGCGAGGGAAGTGTCCTCACATATAATAATAAGCCACTCAATTACAAGGCACAACATATTTGTTTCCTTTGGTCACAAGGGCCCTTAAGCAAAATAAAATTAAGAAGAAAATAATAAGGTGTGAACTTTAAATATTTTTATCATTTTTCAAAATATTTAATTATTCTGGTAGAGCTATATTAAATTTAGGGATAATTTGATTTTAATTGTTACATATTTATTTGATTTGATATGATAGTAACTTATACAGAGAATTAAAATATGTGTCTATGTTTTTTCATCGGAAATTTTTAAAAATAGGAACCGAATGTTTCCATTTTTAGTAGCCATTGTTATTTTAAATGGCTAAAATTTAAGGAAGACATTCGTATATAAGCTATTTGGCAAAACTAGGTTTTAAATATTTTAAAAGTAGAATTGACTTGTTAACTGTTTGATATTTATAACTATTAAAAAATGTTTGATAAAACGGTTTAAATTTAAAAAATAAATTCAAACATTGTAACATATTTTAGTTTTATATCATTAACGATTTAAATTTAGGCTTTGTTTGAAAAATCTATAGAAATTAAAAAGGTTTAATTGTTATAATGTAAAGCTCTTATATGTTATAGTAAAAAAGTAAAAATTTACTATAATATAAAACTCTCATATATTATAATTTTTAAATTTTACCTACAAGTTTTAACATTATTCCTAAACATTTTACCTACAAGTTTTAACATTATTCCTAAACATACTATTATGAGTTAGAATATTTTAACAGTTGTAATATAAAGCGGGAAAACTCAATGATTGATGAAGTGTTAGAAAGTAATATTATAATTTATAAGAGCAATTAAAATTAATAACTTCTAACTAAATTTTAAATAAAACTTGAAAATTTTTTAAAAAATAGTTGTCTTGTCACAAACAAAAGGGCTCTCTAAATACTTTATTTAAAAACAAAAAAGGGCTCTCTAAATATTTTTGATATTTTTAGGGGGAAAAAATGACGGAAAGGAGACACGCGTTGGGGTTCCGAAGCCACAAGACAGCGTTCTCACCAAACTACGCTTCAACTCTCTCTCTCTCTAAACCCCAAACGCCTCTCTCTCTCTCTGTCTCACTCCCTCACTTCCCAATGAATGCTTAAACTCTCACTATCTCTCTCTCTGTCTCACGCTTTTGAGCTCACACACGCACTTCGTTAGTCTCTCTCTCTCTAGAAACTTGAAAATATCCACAAAAAAGGAAAAAGAAGCAAAAAAAAAGAAACATTTCTTGCTTTTTATTCAAACAAATGGCGGAGATACAACCTCCAGAGCCTCAGATCAACGGCGGCGGAGGTGGCGGAGCCGTTAGTGCCGCCGGCGGCGGCGGAGCACCGGTAATGGGCTCGACGGAGACCGTCGTTTCGAAGCGGCAGCGGAGGCCGAGCGTCCGATTGGGCGACATCGGAGGAGACCAGCCGTACGATTCCCACGTCCGCCGTACGGCCAAGCAGTGGAAGCTCCCAATCGACCACCACCACCACCATAACCAGCGGATGACCAACAGAGGAGACTTCGCCGCCAAGAGCTCAAAGACTCGGCCTTTGATCAACTTCAGCTCCGGCGGCGGCGGCGACGGTTTCGATGCCCTAGACTCGGACGAGAGGGAAATTAGGGACGCGAATCTTGAGACCATGGCGATTGGGAGCTGGAAGCTCAAAGATTCCAAGAAGCGAGGCTCGCTTTCCACTAAGAGGATCAGATCCAATTGGATTTCCCCCAAGCTCGACGAAGGCGGCGGAGGCGGAGGAGGAGACGCCGTAGGAGGATTAGCAGAAGGGGACGAGAAGTACAGCGCCGGAGAAGACGTTGACGACGGGACTAGGGATTTCGACGCGGAGAATTCGGAGAGTCCGATGAAGGAGCAGAGTCCGATTCATTCGCTGGAGAATCTGGCGGTGGACGGCAGCGGCGGCGGCCATGGGATTGGGAACGAAAGGGAGGTGCTTTACCAGGGGAATCGGAGACAAATTAGGGCTAGGGTTTCAGACCACCATGACGGCATGGAATTATCTGGTCCTTCTGATAATGAAGGAAGAGAATGGAAGTGTGGACGAGAGAGAAATAGGAATGGCGGGAGAGGGAGGTGTGGAGGAGGAGAAGATGGGGTTAGGGTTTGGCTTAATGGGTTGGGGTTAGGTCGTTATGCACCAGTGTTTGATATCCATGAGGTTGATGATGAGGTTTTGCCAATGCTAACTTTGGAGGATCTCAAGGATATGGGGATAAATGCAGTGGGATCAAGGAGGAAAATGTTCTGTGCAATTCAGAAGCTTGGGAAGGGGTTTTCATGAGGGCTTTTTTTCTGTTTTTTTGTGCTGAATGTTAGTTGAAGGGGAAGGGGAAAATGGAAAAAAGATGGGAAATTCTCAGCCATAGCAATGTAAGTGCATGTCTCAGGTGAAAACTGGTTTGAGCTTTTGGTATTTCCAACTCAGTAGTATTTTGAACTGAGTAGTTTCATTTTTTTTTTCTCTTTCTTGGATTTCTTTTTTGCTTCGTATGCTTTCCCTTAGGTTAATAAGTGTATAAAGCTAGAGACTTTATTAGGATTACAACTTTGGTCATATATTTGTGCAAGTACATGGTGAGGTGAAAAGGAGAGAATTGCCCATAATTGGTTATAGAAAGTTGAAGACTTTGGAGACCAAACTGTATAAGCTCTATGATAGTAGGTAAGTTAAATGCTTCAGTTGGATTAAAATTATTTAGCTATGGAAAATTGGGTTCTTATTGTTAAGATATTAATGTCCTGTTAGAAGAAATTAATGCATAGAAAGATAACTAAACTGTTGTGCTCTTGACCAGCTTAAAATGTACTTTTTGTACTTTTTCTTAAGGAACAGGTATCCTTGTCTCATGGAAGGATTCCTGATTTTCAGATAGCTTTTTCCTTTGCATCTTTAGGCAAATTATTTTGTGCTCAGTACTTAGTGCTAAGTTAAGGTTCTTTCTGGAGCTAAGCTCTGCAATGCGATTTTCGTTTTCACTTACCGAATGTGTCCTGTTGTCTTTCTTGACTTCTCTATATCAAAAGTACTTTTTGTTCCGTGCAAGAAGTTGAATTTCCTGGTAAGTTAAACGTGATTCCTAAAATTTGCTTAGAGGAAATGCAAAAAGGCTATATTTGAGTTGGATTGGGGCATTAGTTGGATTGTCGCTAGTCTGGTTGTCCGAAATCGTCTTAGAAATGGAATGCATAGCGAAAAGAGCAGTTGTTATAATCTCGTTGATGAGTTTGAATTTGATTCCTTGTAGGTCAAGAAAAGCTATGAAAGAACTATTAGCTGTGTCATTCTCTTCCGAGGTAAACAGGATTTACAATTTACATGCAGCCATTCCACGAGTCTTTTAATGAAACGTGTCTTAAAACAATAGAAACTTCGTTCTCATCGTTAGATTTTTGTAACTTTTTGGTTGTTAAATTGTCCCATATGATCATATCAAACCATAGACCGATTCAAGTCCAAAACCTTGTTCTTGTCAGGAAAGACTAAAGAAATGTCGTTGTCGCAATCTATTTATAGCGGATTTCTTTGAATTAGATAAAAGAATATGATTGTGTCAAAGCTAATTTCAATTATAGCTGTACAATATTGCCTCTCAAAATCCTGACGATTACATAGTTGTCAATAACAACAATGAAAGTGTCACGGATGCAAAGAATGGAATAATCATAACTATGATGGCCAAAATACTTCCCTGATACACCATTAAAAAAAAAACCCCAACATTGCTAACGTTATCAACAGCCTCACCTTTAACAAGTGGATTTTTTCCCCCCTTTTTGCTGAGAGCTTTAAATTAGATGGTTACAAGAGATATAAAGCTCCTTGGAGGGTCAGTTTTTAACTGAAACTAGGAATTTATTTTGATGGGGTTCTCCTCCTGTTGCTTCTTCGGCTCCGCAGGGAAGTATTTTATACCTACCAGGTCACCAACTTCGCTTATAACCTACCAAAATAAAAGGATAGGAAATGGTCAAGCAAACGGGATAAGCAAAGAACTCTTTATTTTGAATATTGTGTTAAAAGTTAAATCCACAAGCTAATCCAAATCACATTCTAGCTTTGCTCGTTCCATTTGGGAACAATGGAAGGTTTGAAGCTAAAACACTATATCAATCCAAATTTTGTGAAGAAACACAGTTGCGAAATTTGTTTGGTTTGAAACTATGTTCTCAAACAGTTATATAATGGTTCAACACAAACTATATAATATCATGCATGCGGTTCCATTGGCATTTATTTTAAAAAGATTTTCAACGGGTGGATTAAGAAAAGAGTACACTTCAGGTAGGGCCTTTAGTAGGTAAAAAGAAGCTAAGATTCAAGTAGAAATGTACCTCCAGGGCTCTGAGGAGGTCTTCCTTGGAATGCGAGGCAGAGATGCAAATACGTGCTCTAGCCAATAGTAGAGGGGTTGCTGGAAAGGCGACCGTCACAACAGCAACCTGTAATAGTAAGTTTTGATGTGAAAAACCAGTTACAGAAGCCAAAAGCTAGATGTAATTGAGAGATCTCCAACAAAGCAAAACATACATTCTATATCCAAAAACTCACGTTTTTCTTGAGACATTCCCTTGAAAAAGCAGGAATTTTTGCCGGATTGTAAAGCATTATAGGCATTACAGGAGAATCGTTATCTCCAAGAACCTCAAAGCCCATTTTCTGCAGCTCTGACCTAAAGAAGTTACTGTTTTCACGAATCCGTGCAAGTTTTTGGGCCCCTAAATTGGGAAGAAGTGGCTCGTCATATAATGCTACAACAGAAATCTCTTGTAAAGAAGGTTATGGACACAAACACATTAAAAGAAGTTAAAATACAATGAGGATCTTTTCAAAAGTTGTACCTCTACTAGTCCCATCCTCTCCAAGAACGACCCTAATAGAGGATATGATTTGTTGGGCGGCTGGAGGTGATATTGACGTTGCATATAGATGGGCTGGGCAGGTGTACTTCAGATACTCTACAAGCTCCTGAAATGACAAGTAAAAACAGCTACTGAGTATGAAAATTCCTGTCGATGAGATGCTTGATCTATCCCAAATAGAAACCAGATGATCATGAAACAGAAAGACGACATAGATGGTTATCATAAACTCGTAATGCTTAACGATAACCGAAAAATAGATTAGTTCTTTCACAAGTACAAAAAAGCTGACAAAATTAACCCGCACAAAGTATGCCACAGCATTGAGGTTTAAGAACATGCCATCAACTCAAGAATTACATCTCTCGGCATTAAGAAATTTTCTAACGGAATATGACGAACGTTGTGCCAAAAACAAACCTTGGATCCAGCAATATAACCACCGCATGAGCCAAATGATTTTGTAAAAGTTCCCATCATGATATCTACATCAGCAGTATCAACTCCTAATAATTCACAGACGCCTCTGCCTGTCTTTCCAACTGCTCCAATACTGTGAGCCTCATCCAGGTAAACGTATGCCTGTAACAAAGGTAAAGATACTTTCGGTTTTCTTTTCCTCTGGAAAAAAATGGGATATTTAGCTATTCATAATTCAAATTTAGAAGATCAAATTGATATTTCATGACATGTATAGGAGCATTACATTGTGTTTGGAGCTCAAGGATACAAATCTAAAAACTGCTTACCCTGTATTTCTTGCATATTGCAACAATCTCTGGAAGTTTGCAGAGCTCTCCCTCCATACTGTATATCCCCTCAACAATAACAATGATCTTCTTCCATGGCCTATGTGTCCTAGGTTGTCCTTCTGCAATTTGCTCTCTCAAAACTTTCTCCAGGTGTGACGGTGCTTAAAGTAAGACAGTAAAACGGTCATACTACATAAGAAATTCCAGGAAATACATCACGCACGTGGTAGAAAACCAGAACAACTTACTGTTATGTTGAAAGACTCGAATTGTAGCTCCTGATCCTCGAGCACCGTTGACAATTGAGTTATGGTTCAATGAGTCACTAATAATCAACCCACCCTGCAGATGAATGCCACAAACAAAAGCAGTTCATACGTGAAGGAATAGAGAACAAGAATATTCTAGACAAAATTTACGTTGCATACCTTCCCAATAAGGACAGGAAGGATGGCAGAATTTGTCACATAACCCATGCCAAATACCATGGCAGCTGGTTTGCCAACAAAGTTTGCTACGCATTCCTCTAGTTCTTTATGAATGGTTGTAGTTCCTGGTAGAAGAGTTGAATTATTAAATATCTAGAAACCAATAAGAAAGATTATTAATCTTCCAAGAGCTCCTGCATACCTCCATCAAGACGAGTGCTACAAGTACTTGGGGAAAACCTCTTCAGTGACTCGATTACACGAGGGGTGCAATATTCATCTGCTGCAGCAAAACCCAGATAGTTGTATGATCCCAAGTTAAGGCACCTACTCATATTAGTGGTTCGTCTGCACAAGAAACATTTATTTAGAATAATCCACAAAAAGACCTAAGATAGAAGAAAAGGGACTTAGCGAAAATGTTTCGCAACATAATCCTATAATTTAGCATATGACTTACTTTAGTGTCTTATTATTGTCATTAGAGTAGCGCTCAACCACATCAAACCAAGCATCAGGAGCACTTGCTATTGGTCGTCCAAAACAGTCCTACAAAAGGAAGGACATTATAGTTGCACTTCCAACTAAATCAGGCATTAGATTCATGACTGTCTTTATGATCATAATCAAGGAAGCAAGGCTCTACAGCTTTATCCATATCAATGCGACAATCATTGACAATGATTACACAAGTTTTCATATGTTAGACATGTAAGCCCTAAGGAGTAAAAATGTAATGAGTTTTTTGAAGACATTTTTATCAATAAAGAATTCATTTATATATACCAAAT
The DNA here is from genome assembly GCA_946598075.1 of Artocarpus hirsutus. Classification (NCBI taxonomy): domain Eukaryota; kingdom Viridiplantae; phylum Streptophyta; class Magnoliopsida; order Rosales; family Moraceae; genus Artocarpus; species Artocarpus hirsutus. Next base: position 36,960 of record CAMOHE010055605.1, read on the forward strand.
TTTGTCCTCTTTACGTTCATATCGGTTGACTGTATGATAAGCAAACAATAGTCTGAGACTGTCGGTCTAAACCTTTAAGAATTGGGCATATGATGAACAGATTATGCGGAAGACACGATTCTTAAGGTGACGGTCTAAATCATAAGATCCGTAATCGAGTGAATAAAGTTGGGCACTGTATTCATGTAAAGATTATTATGTTGTCTATATCCCTATTGGGAGATGATTTGTCTTGACCATCGGAGGTGGACTCCGTGAATAGAAACATTGGCACGTTGTCATATGTGCCGATGTGTTGGATCAGGACATAAAGTAAATTGATTTGGATTAATAATTCTGTCTTGGTAAATCGATTCACTTTAGACAATCATTTGTATTGCATCTTAATCCTGAGACGACTAGTGAGCCCGTTGTCTTGACTTGTGTCTTTTGATGTGCCAAAGGGTGACACCCACATCTTAATAGTGGTATGCATGTTGGTACGTTGGAGGCATGACTCTTGATGATGTAGACCTATTATTCATAGATATGGAATCCATAGCTCCTCTTTAGGAGTAGAG
>CAMOHE010055606.1:0-22430 GCA_946598075.1 Artocarpus hirsutus
AGTTTTATGAAAGGTTTTAAATATATGTTCATGATGGTTTTATGATGATTTCTCATGATGATTTTTCATGAAGTTTAAGGCATGAAAGTTTATGCATGTTTTCATGATAATGTTTTTCAAAGTATGAAAGTATAAGTATGTATATATGTATCACCTAAATAAGTGTTGTACACCCAATGTTTATGTTCATGTTTATGATGTCCCAAAGGTTGGACATGTCATGTTTGGTTTGGGCTTTGCAACCCCTCTCCTCTCATGACGGCGCACCTATGATGATGATGTTATGGTGTAACACTTGGGCCCCTTAAGATAAAATGGATAAGTTTTAATATGAATGATGTAATGAAAGATATGTTCCTATGAAAATGTGCCTAGTGCACTATTATGATGATGATGATGATGATGTTCATGAAATGTTTTTAAGTTGATGATGATGATGTTCATGAAATGTTTTTAAGTTGTGAGAATTACAATGTACTTACTAAGCATTAGCTTATTCAAGTTTTTCATCATGTTGCAGATAAGGGTAAGAAAATTATGGAGTAGGCGGAGGACAATGATAAGCGTGTGAGCTAAGGAAGATGGTTGCAAATGGAAGAACGTCAAGGAAAGAAGTTTTTAAAGAAATATTTTATGATTTTCAAGTTGAGTATGTTTATAATTTAAGAATAATTTTTATAAATTTTGTGAATGCGTTTTTATTATTTTTATAAATTTTTCTTCCGCATTTGAAGATTTTAAACTTGTTATCAATTTTTTTTTAAAGGTTCGGCCTACCGACCTTACTGGTCGGACTGCCGAAGTTTTCCAATCGGCCTGTCGGTTGCCAAGCATCGACCTGCCGATCTTGTATTTTTTTTGAAAACCCCATTCTGCAAGGCCTTGGACGGCCTGTCGATGGGTGACCTTCGGCCTGCCGGTTCAGTTCGGCCTGCCGAAATCCAAAGTTCGGCCTGCCGGCCGAGACATGTTCAAAGAATTTTATCTTTTATTTTTCAAAGGTCAATTTAATTTTAAATAATATTAGCAAACTATTTATACAATGTCTATGGAAAAGCAAATTGTTATAATTAAGCAAAAATTATAATTTCTTATAAATTGTATTTTTGTATTAAAAAAAAAATGTATGTACGGATCCTGGGAATGCTTTTTCAAACTATGATTTCAAATACATGTTATCAATTACAATAGTTTGCTTCAGTTAATGTTTTAACGAATAAATGTAACGACATCTGTGACGTCCGGAAAGGGGGCGTTACAGAGATAACTTGCAAGCGAAATCAAATAGAAGAAGAAGATAAAAGAAATAAGGGAATAGCCTTAAAGGCATCCATTCCTAATGATGAAGATGATGATGATGAAGAATGCATCAACCCAAAGCATTTCAAAGAATTGACGATGATAGCAAAGAAATACAAAAAGTTCTATCCAACATTCAACTGTAGCAAAGGTATGAAAAAGAAAAATGATCAAGAGAGAAATCAAATAAAGATGATATTATTTGCTATAATTGTAACAAACCTGATCATATTAGACTGAATTGTTCATTGAAAAAGAAAATAGGTAAAAAGGAGATAAAGAAAGCACTCCAAGCTACGTGAGACAAGCTAGAGTCTAATGACTCAGATGAGGAAGGTGCAAGAGAAGTCGGCAACATGTGTTTCACAGCAATTGACAACAATGACAAAGTAAGTAGTTCTTTTTCTTCCGATAATGATGATAAAATAGACTTTAAAAAATAATCCAAAGCATTTGATGAATTGCGTGATGATTATGAAAAATTAGTTCTTAAAAACTCCTTACTTAAAAAGAAAATATCTATACGTTTAGGAGAGATAGATACTTTGAAAGTTGAGAAAAACAAATATGATGCATTGAAAATTCATCATTGAAAGAAAATGTTGAAGATTTAACAAAAACAGTTTTAAACTTCACCAAAGGTAAGAAAAATTTCAAATTGATGCTTGGTAAACAAAGATGCAATTAACAAAGGTGGTTTAGGATATAAATCACACATTGACACAAAGTATTTCAAAAATTATTTTGTTAAAGCATCAACTAATTCTAAATATGTGTCCACATATTGTAATCAAGATGGACACACATCCTTTTATTGTCCGATTAAGAAAAGTGCATACTTTAAATGTGGGTTCCAAAAAGTACAAAAACTAACATTGACGGACCCAAAGTTATGTGGGTACCTAAAATCAAGAATTGAACTAATTTTGTAGGTATCGAAGGAGGAGAAGGCAAAATAGTTCCTGGACAACGGATGTTCAAAGAATATGATGGGAGACCTATCATTATTCTCAAACTTCACCAAGAAGAAAGGCGAATATGTCACTTTCACAGACAATGCTAAAGGAAGAATTCTTGGTGTAGGTGATATCGGTAACAACTCTTCTCCTTTGATTGAAAATGTGTTTCTAGTTGATAATTTAAAATATAACCTGCTTAGTATAAGTCAATTATGTGATAAAGGATATAAGGTCCTTTTGAGTCTTCTAAATGTTTAATTGAGAATGTTTATAATGGTGAAGGGGTGTTCATTGTTGATTGATGTGATAAGGTTTACACAAATGATATTGAAAAATATTCAAATCAAAATCAATATTTTTTGGTTTTAAATGATGAAACTTGGCTTTGGCATACAAGACTTGGTCATGCTAACATACATTTTTAAAAATTTCCAAAAAAGATCATGTTAGAGGATTACCAAGGCTTAAATTTGAAAAAGATAAAGTATGTGATGCATGCCAATTCAGAAAATAAGTTAAAACCTCTTTCAAATCAATTTCCAAAATTTCAACCTCTAGACGCTTGCAACTTTTGCATGTGGATTTATTTGGTCCCTTAAGGACTACAAGCCTAGGTGGTAAACATTATGCCTTTGTCATTGTAGATGATTTTTTAAGATTTATTTGGGTCTTGTTTTTAGCAAATAAAAATGACACTTTAAAAATGTTTTCATACTTTTGCAAAAGAGTTTAAAATGAACAAGACTACATGATTACTTCAATTAGAAGTGATCATGGTGGCGAGTTTGATAGTGATGCCTTTAGTTGTTTTACAATGAAAAAGGCTATGAACATAACTTTGCAGCACCAAGAACACCACAACAAAATGGAGTTGTTGAAAGAAAGAATAGGGTCTTGCAAGAAATGGTTAGGACTATGCTTAATGAAAATAGTTTACCTAAATACTTTTAGGCCAAAGCCATCAACACTTCTTGTTATGTGATCAATAGAGTTCTAGTTAGACTGAAAGTGAATAAAATTCTTTATGAGCTTTGGAAAGATAGAAACCCAATATCAGCTTTTTTTAATTCTTTGGTTGCAAATGTTTTATTTCAAACACCAAAGATAATTTGGAAAAATTTGATTCAAAATTCGATGTTGGAATTTTCCTTAGTTATTCTACCACAAGCAAAGCTTATAGAGTTTTTAATAAAAGAACTCTTGTTGTGGAAGAATCTATGCATGTTGTTTTTTATGAGACTAATATTTCCATGGAAAGACTAGAGGATGATGGTGATTTAGGTCTGCAAAAACAAATGAAGAATCTATAGATCAAAAACAATGAAAAAGATGCATAAGAAGGCTCCATTACTCTTCAAGATTCAACAAATGATGATGAACACTTGGAGGAATCATCAAAAGTTAAAAGTACCTCACAACCATTGCCTAAAGATTGGAGGTATCACCCTTATTACTCTAGTATCGATATAATTGCCCATGATAGTCTAACTCATGGGGTGAGAACTAAAGCGTCATTTAGAAATATTTGCAAATTTAGCTTTTCTCTCTCAAATTGAACCAAAATGTTTTAAAGATGCTGAAAATGATGAATTTTGAATTTTAGCAATGCAAAAAGAGCTAAACCAATTTGAAAGAAATGATATTTGGGAACTTGTTCCTAAGCCGAGTTTTCAATCCGTAATTGGTACTAAATGGGTGTTTAGAAATAAAAAGGATGTGTAAGGTATTGTTGTGAGAACCAAAGCTAGACTAATGGGTCAAGGTTTCAATCAGCAAGAAGGAATTGATTTTGAAGAAACATTTACTCTAGTTGCTCATCTAGAGTCCACTAGAATATTAATTCTTTTGCATGCTATAAGGGATTCACCCTTATCAAATAAATGTCAAAAGTGTATTCTTAAATGGATACATCTTACAAGAAGTATATGTAGCACAACCACCCGGTTTCAAAAACCACAAGTATTCAAATCATGTTTATAAATTGAAAATGGCTTTGTATGGTTTAAAACAAGCTCCTAAAGCTTGGTATGAAAGACTTAGCCAATTCTTTAACAAGAATGATTTTTGTATTGAAAAAGTAGATAGTACTCTTTTTTACCAAAACTAAAGGTGATGACTTAATTATTGTTTAGATATATGTTGATGATATAATATTTGGTGCTACTAATCATGTCTTGTGTGAAGAATTTTCAAAATGCATGCATAGTGAAATCGAGATGAGCATGATGAGAGAATTTAATTTCTTCCTTGGACTAAAAATTAAGCAATTCAAAGAAGGCATTTTCATTAATCAAGCAAAGTATATGAAGGATCTCCTCAAATGCTTTGATTTAGAAGATCTAAAGCTAATGCCAACTCCTATGAGTTCTTCAAACAAATTAGATAAGAATGAAGATGTCAAGGCAGTAGACATCACTAAATATAGATGTATAATTAGATCTTTACTTTATTTAACTACTAATAGACCCGATATCAAGTTTAGTGTAGGGTTATTTGCTAGATTCCAATTAAATCCAAAGGAATCCTATCTTAGTGCCGTTAAGCAAATTTTTAGATATTTAAGTGGTACTAAGAATTTAGGACTATGGTATCCAAAAGGCACACATATTGATTTAATGAGTTACTCCGATGCTGATTGGGTTGGTTGCATAATAAATAGCAAGAGCACTAGTGGAACTTGTCATTTTCTAGGCTTTGCATTAGTATCATGGTTTAGCAAGAAACAAACCTCGGTTGTGCTATCAACCCCATAAACTGAATATATATCGGCGGCTAGTTGTTATGCACAAATCCTATGGATGAAGCAAACACTCAAAGACCTAGGCTTAAACTATGACCATACTCCCATATTGTGCAACAATATAAGAGCCATTAATCTATCTAAAATCCAATTTTACATTCACTCATAAAATGCATAGAGATTAGACATCATTGATAGTTCTTTATGGAAATTATGATGTTCACTAAGTATGATTTTGTGTTTTTGACATGCTCTTTTTGTTTGAATGATCAATTCATTGTTAGATATGTTGTTTGAATGATACTGTATGGTTTCATGCTTTTAAAATTGTTGAAAACTGCATATTTGTAATTTTTCTTAATGGTACTTTGCTGCAAGATTTGGCCTACCGACCTATAAGGTATAGCCTGTTGAACCTAGGAGGTTTGGCTTGCCGATAGGAAATATCAGCTTGCTGAATTGGGTAAGTTTGACTTGCTGAACCTGGAGATCGGCCTGTCGATTTGTCGAGGTATAAGTACTCCAAAACTTAAAAAAACCCTATTTTCTCTCAAATTTTTCACTTCTCCATGCTGCCTCTCACCCTAAACAACATGAAAATCATTGCCCAAGCCTCAATCTTGGAATTTCTTGTGACATTTTCATTCAATATTATTGAGTCTCTTGATTTCTCTTACTTTCCTCCAAAAATTTCAAGTTTTTCATCACTTTTTCTCCTTTTCTTCTCTAATCTGCTACCACACTCCACTTTTCTCTATTTTTCTCTTCCAAGTTCATGGGTGCTTCCTCAACAATGCCATAGAATCTGGTTCCTATCATTCTAAATGTTCAACATCCGTTGCACACAAACCAACATCCGACAAAGAGGTAACCCTTAAGAAATTTTCCAATGAGAAGTTTGTCAATTTCTTTTTGGGTAGGAAAATTATTGATGGAAAGTGTGTGCTATTTGGTGACTTTGCTAGCTTTGGGGTAGAAACATTTTTTGAAAGATTATAGTAGAAGAACATTATGATAGTGAAGGAGGATACATACCCTAGGCTTTTCAAGGGGTTTTATGCTAATTTAGTTGCTTCCTATGATCCATTGGAGATTATAGCAACTAGTTTTCTATCTATTAAACTCCACTTCCAACGACCATTTTGATTAAAATTCGAGTTTCTATGCTAAAGTTAAGTACGTGGAGGCTATAAATACCCCTTCATCCAATGTGCAAAAATAAAGAATCATAAGAAAGTTTTGATATCATTCCCACATTATTTTCTCAAGCATTCATTTTATACATATTCTCTTGAACTAAATTTGTTTCACATTTTATTTGAGAATTACTCATACCTCCAAAGATAAGTCTTACATTGTATTTATTTTTCATTTGATGTGATTAGTTTATGAGTGTACCAAACTTCATTTAAATCCTCCCTTCTATCATTAGGTTTCCAAGCCTTGTAATTTGGGATTTATGGTTAGATAATCTCCATTAAAATTGTCTTGTTGCAAGAAAGTATGGTGAACTTTGGGTAAAGCAAGTCATCGAAGTTGTACAAGGGAGTGATCATGCTGAAAAGACGGTCTTATAATGCAAGTGGTTGAGTGAAGGTTTTTGCTCGGTGACAATAGACGTAGGCATATTCACTGAACCACTATAAATAGCGTTTGTATTTCTTCTCCCTACTCTTTACTTAAATGTAATTTGATTTTTGTCTATTGATTTCAATATCTGTTTGTGTGTTTATTGCTTAAGCATACTTTATCTAGAATTTTCCAATAATCGTAAAAAAGTTTTCAAAAATCCAATTCATCCATCTCTTAGGTAGCTATTCTTAGGCTAACAGATTTTAATAGGAGACTATAATAGACAAAGAGAACTCAAAAAGAAGGGGAAAAAAAGAGGTAAAAGAAAAAGATTAGCAAAAAAGAAAGAAAAAAAAAAGCAAAAACAAAAAAAAAAGAAAGTTCTAAAACTATGCAAAAACAAAAAAAAAAAAAAAAGAAAGTTCTAAAACTATGTATTTTGGACCATCAAAAGATAAATAGTGCAAAATATACATTCTTTTAGTATAGTTAAAGACTAAATCTACACAATTAAAAACTTTGATTAAACTATGATAAAAAATATTATATTCAGACTCACACTAAACCATGTCAACATTATATGCTATGGTTGTGCTATGAACTGTTCAATTTTGGTCTTAAGCTTCACATATTTAGACCAAACAAAACTTAGCACATTTGTAGTCATATTTGATTTTCCTGTGACAACTCATGGTGGTCAAAGACGATATCTTTTTGTTAAAAAAAATCCTCAAAAAAATATTTTTAAATCCATGAAAATCATTCATATGATGTGGTGATCATATTTTCAACCATAATAAAACCCTATAAATTGACAGCTTTGGGAAAAGATATCTATTAATTAAAGGAAGTATGAATTAATCAATAAATTAGTGAATTATGTATTAATCAACAAATTAATTAATTATTAATTTATTGATTAATTCATAAATTAAAAATATTAATTTATGAAAACAATCTCTTATCATAATTTCTCCATTCTCTTTTTTTAAGGAGATAAAAAGTTAGGCTATTGACACGCATGTACCACAAAATCAAGGTTTGGATGGATTTATGCCATAAAAAAAATAATTGTAGAAAATACAACGCCATGTCATTCCACTATATTTTAAAAAGCCAAACATACCCTAGAAGTACAAAGCAATATCTACAATCTACCATCCACTACCAGTGCCAGCCAAATAACCGCCAAGATTGACGGCACTACGGTGGCGTGGATGCTAAAAAATCCCAAAAATACACAAAAAATCAGTGAATCCATAAACACAATAATCAAAAGAGAAAAATCCAAAAAAAAAAAAATATAAAAAATAAAAAAACTCAAAGTTGTTGCCTCCTCCACACAATGGCTATGACAAAAAAGAACCTTCATCACATAGAGGAGACGAATCTCCTATTTACGGCCACGTGGGGAGAGCGAAAGAGAAGCCAAGCCATGGCCATCATCATTCATGCTTGACCAGATTTGTCCTCACTAACAGATCTTCTCGACGAGCAAACCTGACGGTGTTAGGATAGTGAATGCAAGGCCGCCATGGTGCATGATGAGCTCCTATATGCCTCCAATGCGAGGTCTCCATGACAAACAAAGGTGAAGGACCTATGGATCTTGCTAACGTCACGAGCTTTGATTTGTCTTGAATACAAATCTACCATGACAAATAGAGGTGGAGGCATAATAATTGGACAAGCTCTATATTGGAGAGGAGCTTCGTACTCACTAATGGCATGCGGCGGGTGGTCTTGTTAAAGGAGTGGATGAGTTGTAGAGGAGAGGTATGGGGAAGGAGAAGTAGGTGGGAAGCGAATGAAGAAGGAAAAAAAACAATAAGGGTAATAATGTTAGCATAATAAGTGCTTTCAAAGGGTTATGGTAGAATTTCAAATTGTTAGGGGTGTGTTCAACAGAATTCCTAAGGACTGTCTTGGTGGCTATCTGGATGCCATGCTCTAGAAACACGTTGAGAAGTCAATTCGAAGTTCCATGACCATCGTTTCTTTTTCTGAGGTGCTTTGCCCACCCTAATTAGTTGCCACACACAGTCCTTGACTCCTTTTAGAGGTCGGCATGCTAGAGTCGTTAACGGGACAATAACTCGTTACGAAAGGTTGACATATGGCTTCATTTCAACCCTCTGATGGAGATTGAACCTACTATAAGGATCATGACACTTGTTGCCTACCACTTGATAGGTCTTAATGTGACACACAGGTCATAAGTCAAACTCACCTAGCACCTAGTTCAAGTTGTAGCCTATAAATTGAGCACATTTACTATAGTTGAAAGTAACATGCTCTTTCCTACCTAACTTCGCCCCTAAACTTTAACAAACAGGCACCTGACTTGAGTATTGGAGAGCCTTTTACCGGCACCATACCTGTGCCCTCCATGATCTCCAAGATGTCCTTCATCGTGTGCAAGTCCACCTTAGGAGGTCGAAACAAGCAGGAGGAGCCGTTTGATCACCATGTGCAATCATGCATTGTATTGGTACATAGCAGTTTAGAGCTCAGCACTAACATTTTGGCACTAGAAGGAGGGCACCATGCCTTTCCAGTATTTTCAAGCGACAACCATATGCACCGACAACCGTTATATGGTTACCAGAGGGAACACCTAAGATGAGGGTACCCAACAAGAGAGGTAGGGCAATACCCAAAATCAAAACCAAAACAGAACTCGTGGGAGGCCCTGAACAGCGAGGTCCTAGTCAAGCAACAAGGCATGAAAGGCCAGAACAAAACAAGTCACAGAGGATCCGATCCAAGAGCTGACCACCACAGTTCGCTTATTTACACAGCAAATGGTGCAGCAACAAGCACAGCAAGAGCTGTCCCTTGCTCTCCTTCCTCCAGCATGAGAAGACCAAGCAGGTGGTCGAGTAGGGTAGAAGGGTGACTCCTAGAATGAAGTAGATTCCATGCATACTAGATGTCAGGCTTCAAAAGGCATATCTTAAAATAATAGGCTTGTTTGGGAAGGTCGGATCAGTCCTCAGAAGGGTTGCGATCGATCCCCATAAGGTTCCCAAGCATCAGTCTTTGATAGGCTTGGGGACTAAGGGGACCGCCCTCCTTGGGACAGGTTGGACGGAAGAGGCAACATGGTACAGGATGGAGCCTAATAGAGGGTGGAACTACCCAAAGACACCAATAGTCGCCAACTATGGACCTACAACAATAGATTGACTAGATTCAAAACTACCGTTATGGAATGGATGAAGGTGGCATGCCGAACCTGCCCTTCACCTATGCGATTATGCAGGCCCCCATGCTGAACAAGTTTAAGGTTCTACAGATCAAAGCATATGACTGGACCAGCAATGCAAACAATCCCGTGGCACTATACAGAGGTCACATGCTCCTCCAAAATGCTAGCGACACTATGATATGCAAAGCATTTTCACTCACTTTGACCGGTCTAGCTTAGTAATGGTTTTGACGTATCGAGCCAAGCACCATGACCTCATTCCGCCAGTTGTCTGATACCTTCTTGGCCGCTTTTTCCACATTCTGAACTAGGAGGAAGGAGATGACCCATCTCTATGTTGTTAATCAAGATGATGGAGACGTGAGAGACTACATCAATCACTTCACTTAAGTAGTGTTAGAGGTGAGGCACCTGAAAGATGAAACTCTAAAGCATGCCTTCTTGGTGGGGCTCAAAGACAAGAACCTAATCTGGTCACTCATCTAAGAGCAGCTGAGCACATTTTCCCAAATGCTCGATTATGCTAGAGGCATGCCGATGTGACCAATTAAATGAAGAGTCTCTAGAAAAGGGGAAAGCAACAACAACAACAACAAAGGCAAGAAGCAAAAGGACTTGCTCGAGCAGCCCACGATTGACCAGAACAAGAAACCCAAAACTGACAAATCTAAAGTCTTGACTTGTAAATTCCAAAGCTACACAACTCGGGTAACCACCATTGACGAGGTGCTAAAGTAGGTAAGCAACCAAAATCTATTGGTGGACTCACCTCTGCTGAAGGGGAGCAAAGCTAAGAGAGACCAGAACAAGTACTGCAACATTCATGAGGACATTAGACACAATACCCATGACTGCATCTAGTAAGCTCATCCAAGATGGGCACCTTAGGGAGTTCTTCAAGCGAGTCCTAAACCCCTGGCACCAACGCTAGGAGGAATGATCAATTGACACAAGAAGGGTAGCCTAGGCCACATAACAACGATGGGAACACCCAAGACCCGCCCAACATCATACACATGATCTTTGGTGAGTCTGTCATCTGGGACACCTCAAGTGACCAATAGACGTATGCTCGGGAGGCCATGATCATCGAGAAAGGTGAACCCTTGAACATATCTAAGCATATTAACAAGATTTGTAGGAAAAAATACATTTACATTACCTACACAGAGGGAGAGGTAGACAGGCTCATTCATTTGCACAATGATGCCTTAGTGTGTGAGCCCGAGATAGCCAAAAATAGAGTTCGGTGGGTGCTGATTGATAATCGCAGCTTGGCCAATATCCTATTCAAGCAGGCCATTAACAAACTAAAAATCAACAACACCGTACCAACCTTGGTCCATACGCCCCTGTATAGTTTTAAAGGGGAGTGTGTTCAAGCAGTAGACAAGATCCGCTTGCCGATTATGTAGAGTTCCTCATCATTGACAAACCTTTCCAATACAACATCATCATTGGGCGATTGACTCTCAATGCCCTCAAAGCTATAGTCTTCACCTATCATTTGGTGATGAAGACTCCCACTAAAAGCGGGGTCAGAGTGACAAGATCAAGGCAAAAAGACTCTCGTGAGTGCTATGTCAAAGCTATCAAGAAAGCGGTGGTTTGGTAGTTAACCATCTCAGCCATTTTCAAAGTGGATGAAATTGCTTTCCCTGCTGAGCAAAAGCCAAAGATGTTATCCGACTTTGACCTACGAATGCTAGAAGAAGAGGTGTGAGCCACACCTACAAAAGACTTGGTGCTACATCACTTGGACCCCAAACACCCCAACCGAATGGTCCAACTTGAATCCCAGCTAAAGCTTGAAATCTAGGCTGACCTAGAGAAATTCTTGACGAAATATTGGGACGTGTTTGCTCGGTCTAACGAGGACATGCTCGGCATTGACCTTAGTATAATCAACCACCACCTAAATGTCCATCCCAAGCACAAGCTGGTTATCTAGAAGAGGAGAGCATTCAACACATAGAGGTATGCAACCATCAATAAAGAAGTTCAAAAGCTCCTAAAGGCTAGATTCATTTGTGAAGTTACATACCAGTAGTGGTTGGCGAACATAGTCCTAGTCAAAAATGCCAATAAAAAGTAGTAGGTCTGTATCGATTTTACTGACCTTAACAAAGCTTGCCCAAAGGATTACTTCCCACTACTTTAGATCAACCAATTGGTGGACACGACTACCAGGCACAAGCTACAGAGCTTTATGGATGCCTACTCTGGCTACAATTAGATTAGGATGGCCAAAGAAGATCAAGTGAAGACTATGTTTACCACTAACCAGGGACTATTTTCCTCTATGGTCATGCTGTTCAGACTGAAGAATGCCAAGGCCACATATCAGCGTCTTGTAAACAAAATGTTTGCTTGGCCGATCAGGAAGACTATGAAAGTGTATGTCAATAAATGCCCGTCAAGTTAATTCAAGCTGAAGACCACGTCACCGATGTCTAAGCAGCTTCGACATACTCTGAGAATACAAGATGAAGCTCAACCTGGCCAAATGTGTATTCGGGGTAGGATCTAGTAAGTTTCTAGGATTTATGGTAAATCATCATGGTATCGAAGCCAATCCTACCAAAGCTTAAGCTATGGTGGATATGCACTCCCTATGGATAGTCAAGGAAGTCTAGAAGCTACTAGCATGATAGCAATCTTGTCTAGTTTCATCTCCTAGTCTACCGACAAGTGCCAACCTTTTTTCCAAGCATTCAAGAGGAGGTTTGAATGGGGCATGGAGTGTGAGGAAGCACTCTAGAATCTCAAGAAATACTTGGCCATACCCCTAATCTGATCCAAACCTCTACCGGGAAAGATGCTTAATGCCTACATGGCTGTTTCCAAGAAAACGGTCAGCTTGGCCCTCATTTGAGAAAAAAGAAAAGATTCAAAAGCCAATATACTACACCAGCAAGGCCTTTCAAGGAGCAGAGGAAAGGTACACTTTGTTGGAGAAATGCCTCTCGCCTTGATTACCTCTACTTGGAAACTACGCCATATTTCCAAGGCATATAGTTTGGGTCTCGACCAAGTATCCCTTATGCCAAATCATCTAAAATCCAAAGATTTCTGGCCGGATGGCCAAGTGGTCTATGGAGCTCAGGGAATACGACATACATTTTATGCCTCGTATGGCTATAAAAGCGTAAGCTTTAGCTAACTTTATAGTAGAATTCATAGATGTTAGGTAGATCAACCCTTGGGCCAAGAAGGCACCTATTGAAGACCTCGAATCTCCCAATAGAAACACTACCAAGCTTGAGCTTGAGCCCAAATGGAAGTTATTCATGGACGGATCCTTAAGCGTGAACTGCTTAAGCGTCGGTCTCATCTTCAACAGTCTAGAAGGTTACAAGGCATGTTATGCACTCCGTTTCGACTTCAAGGCCTCAAACAATGAGGTCGAATATGAAGCCTTGATAGCAAGGCTCAGAATCACATGAGATCTCCTAGTGGATTGCATCCATATTTATAGAGATTCAATGCTAATTTTCCATTAGGTTAATAGTGGGTTCCAAGCTTGAAGCAAGTCCATGGCCGCATGCCTAAAGGAATTCAAAACCCTACTCGGACAATTCAGGGCCTACTCTTTTGTTCAAATCCTGAGGTTAGAAAACTCCAAAGCTGACATGCTTGCTCGACTAGTCTCGAGACTAGAAGACAACGACCTCATGTTAGTTCCAATTGAGAGGCTAGCTAAGCTTACCACAGGAAAGAATGGTGAATGTAGCTGATGAGCAGACCGAAACTTGAATGGAATTGATCATCCAATACCTAACCATATTTAAGCTATTCAGGAGTGAGAGGAAGCCCATCGCATCTGCAATGGCCTAGTATTTAATGATCAGGGGAAAGCTTTACAAATGTGGCTACACCACGCCCTTTTAGAGATATGTTGGGCCTCAAGAAGCTCAATACCTCATGGAAGAGACTCATAGTAGGTTATGTGGCAATCATGCAGGGGGCACTCTTTATCACTTAAGTGCCTTCACTAAGGCTATTACTGGCAAACCATGGACCAAGATTGCAAATAATATACACGCAAGTGCCTCAAGTGCCATTAGTTTGCCTGAGCAATTGGACGACATGCCAAGCCACTCAACTCCATAGTGTCTACCTGGCCATCTACCTAGTGTGCCATTGACTTGATCGAACCTTTACCTCAAGCCTGACCACAGTTTGAATGTTGTATAGTGGCTATCAATTATCTCACCAAGTGGGCAGAGGTCGAACCCTGTACCAACATGATAGAAGCTAGGTGCACCAACTTCATCTAGAAGAATATAATCCATCAATATAGCATCACATACACCATAGTTACTAACGACGCTAAGCAACTCAAAGCAACTAGTCTCCTTAAAATATGTGAATAGCTTGGCATCAAGAAAGTGTCTCTAAACCTGGGTACCCTTAGAGCAATGGACAAGTCGAAGCCACCAACAAAACTTTCAAAGACAATCTAAAGAAAAAATTGAAAGGACTCAAAAGTGTGTGGATCGACGAGCTCCCAAAGGTGCTTTGGGCATATCACACCACTGCTTAAACTACCATAGGAGAAACTCCATTCTCCTTAGTTTACAGAGCTAAAGCTGTAATCTCAGCTAAGGACAGTTTGTCGAGCTTCAAAGTTGAACACTACGATGAGCAATGAAACACCAAGCTTAAGATGTCCGAACTCGATCTCCTAGAAGAAAAAAGGGATGATGTGTTTATTTGTAGTAGGGCTCGAAATCAAGTTGCCTGGTACTATAACAATGGGTGCATCCAAGAAGCTTTAAAGTTAGTGACCTAGTTTTGAAGAAAGTAACTATCTAGTGGTCTGGGCTTGGTTCCTTTGGACCCAAATGGGATAGCCTATTTAAAGTGATTAGCATCATCCGACTAGGCACATATAGGATCTTAGATATGGAAGGAAATGTGCTCATTTACCCTTGAAACACCAAGTAATTGAAGAAATTCTATTGTTAACAAGAGCCAAAATACTTTTTTTGATCTTTGACCCCAACATTCTTTTTGTAACTAAAGACCTGCCGAGCAGAGCAAAGAAATGTACAAAAAAAAAATACTAATAAAAAGACGAGTTTAAAGAATTCCTCTAAGCAATTCTAATAGAAAAGGGGTCACAACTCCCGACAAAAAGGCCACCTTAACTCCCCCAACTTAAGGGTTTGTTAGCATGTGAGTGGATGAAGCAACAGCACATCCAACGCACCATAGACTACCCTAACCAATAGTCGCACAGAACTGGTGACAACCCCGAGGAACATAAACTCCCAACCATAATTAGACTTGTAAAGTCCTAAAGGACTCAAATAAGTCTTTGGGGGCACTAGGGCACTACACATTGCCGTAGCCCAACTAGACCAATCATGCCAGAAGGTGGCCTCGAATAAAAAGGTTTGAGACAAGTGGACATGCTCCAATTTAGCCCAACAATAAAATTGTATAACGAATATAAACAAAGGCATAACCTGAGAAACTCTAAACATGAGAAAATTAAAAATTTTTTGTTAATAGTTTGGGGGGAGGTACATGTAACCAGGCACCTCCCAACCTAGACAAACAAAAACAAAAACTAGGGCCTATTAGGTTTGGGCTTCGTCCTCAGTGTTGTCAGCTTCTAGGTTCATGACCGAGCCCTTTTGGTTGGAGCTTGGGTCTCTTCATTCCCTGCCTCTTCGTCCCCTACTGCTGGTTCTATAATTAGGGACCAATCAATGGTGGCAGCGTTGGGATGCTTCTCTAGTATGTGCTCCTACAGGTCCTTTATCCCGAGGTAGTATTGGTCGACGAACTCGTTGGAGTCCTTGAACTCCTTCACAGCCTAGTTTAGCCTCCTAGGTAACTCTTCCCTTACAAGCTACTTGTGCCCTTCTTAAGCTGCTTGAACCTTATTATGTTCCTTGAGGAGGGTGGCTTACACCTGCTTTGCATCCTCTTGAGCCTTTCAGGCCTT
Organism: Artocarpus hirsutus; assembly: GCA_946598075.1. Classification (NCBI taxonomy): domain Eukaryota; kingdom Viridiplantae; phylum Streptophyta; class Magnoliopsida; order Rosales; family Moraceae; genus Artocarpus; species Artocarpus hirsutus. The sequence continues at coordinate 15,741 of CAMOHE010055606.1, forward strand.
TTCCTCTGCTCAAGCGACGTCGGCCTCTAGCCTGGCTTTTACCTGAGAAAACTCGATGGCCTTTTCCTCAAACATTTTCACCACTCGAGCCTTCTTATATGTGGTCTTCTCAGCTTTCCTTCACTCAACATTGATTTGATGCTCAGCCTTGAGGCTAGTAAGCTTCAGGTATGCATTGACCTACAAGAGGGCAAATTAGGAAAACCAAGAAAATGCATAGTAATGAGGAGCTTAGGAGTTTTGGGCATACCAAGATGCTTTGTTAGAAGGACAAGCTGTAGCACTTCTAGTAGGTCTGGTCCTTGGCCATGTCAAAGAAGACTTCATTTGGCATGGCATCCCTAAGGAATTCAACCATGAGAAGGCACATCGACCGTCATCTCATCGGCAGATTGACTGGTGGGGATCGGATAACGATGGCGACAGGAGGAGTGTTTTCACCTCGGCTCGTGGAAGCCCTATGTGTCGACGAGGGTGGTGGGATGCTTAGGGGATCAGCTGTTGCAGGTCGTTTGGCCTCCTCAGTCCTCCTCTTCTTTGACCGAGTGACCTCCTTACCCTTTGTACGGTGGTAGATCTTCTCCATTCACCTTTGCCTCTCCTACCTGGACATCTCCTTAGAAGACATGTCTACAAAACAAAGAAAATCATAAGTGAAGTTGTGCTCAGCAAACCAAACCAAAAAGAAAAAACTCAAGGTCAAACCTCTGATCTAGAGCTAGCCTGGTGAGTAAAGTTGCCTAATCACGTCCCCAAGCTTTACATTGGTTGTGGGTGGTCCCAAACCTAGGGAACCACTAGAAGAGTCCGCGGAACTAGACGATGATGGCTCCTCTACTGGTCACCTAGCTTGGTAAGTGCTTGTCCATGGAACATTGACAACATTGTGCCCAGTAACGATCACTTGCTCAGCTAGACAGTAAGAGGTATGTCATCTCGGCGGGGGTTTATCGAGCTAGACCCCCAGAACCAGCCGTAATGGTCTAGGTTGGTCTTTTGAAGCAAAAATGCTGTTGCCAAGAAGCTTTAGGCATTGTATACAATTCCTCCATGGCTGCAAGAATCATGCTCTGAGCCTATAGCCTCTTCGACAACATGTGTCCATACTTAAACCTATTAGGGACTACCTTATTGTTGGGCACTACCTCATTGGCCCAAGACATCCAATTCCCCCAACATAAAACCATTCAAATTTACACAATTTATCTGACTCGGGGAAGATGTCTTTCTTGAACACGGTGAAGTAGTATGACCCAGTTTGCCAAGGAAGCCTTTTCATTTTAAAAACCTACTTGAAGTCCTCCCACGACATCTCGGTCACATGATAGTACCTCCATAGAATGTACAGGCTAATTAGGAACCTATAGTAGTTTAGATTGAACTGAGTAGGGTACACATTCAAATCATTGAAGGCCTAGCGGAGAAAAGGACCGAACGAAAGATGAAGGCCTGCTTGGAAAAACTCCACATATAAAGTGATGTACCCCTCCGGCAGGTTCAAGGGCAAGTTACCCCTTCTAGGGCAAGGCAATGATAACATTGTCAAGAATATGATATTCTTGACATAAGGTGAAAAATCAGCCTAGTGTCATTCCAGAAGTATATCCTGCCATTGAAGTCTAGCCAAGCCAATGCACCCTAAAGGCTACTACCTCTCAGACCTTAATCGCCACGATGAACCTCTCCACTTCTTCTTCTTTGTCCTCAGCCTTATCACCCTTGGCTTGCCTATTCGCTTTGGTGGATGAATCAATAGTCATTTCTCCCTTTATAGCAGCTGATGCTTCAATGTGTTGGCCTGAAGTACTCGGCACATCAGCGGTTACTGCTAGGTTTGCAGGTTCTTAGCCGGTAACTCGAGAAGTGCCTACGATGGTCACCCCGATGTCCGAGTCTTGTCCTCTACATGGCCTAATGGGGCTCCTTCCTTTAAGCATGTTGAAAAACTGTCTCTCCGGCACTGTCAGAACTAGAATGGTGGGCCTCAGTGTCTTCGTCCGACTAAGAGGCATTAACAGAGTTGTTTTGGGAATCACTCATGTTTGTGCCGACTACGAAGAATTACCTACTTAGGAAAAGCTATTCGGGTTTGTGAAAAAAATCCTCAAGGCACAATTTCAGTTGTAAAAAATCTGAAGGCAAGAATTTTAGACGTAAAGCACTATAGAACGACAAGAATTAAACCATATTTACAGTTGAAACTCTAGTGCAAAATTTGAATAGGTGCAATGACTACGTCTATTAGGGAAACAACTAATCGTATGCTAACACGTGCCTCGTCGAACTTGACCACCTGTCCTTTCAAATTCCACCGCCCCAAGACTAAGCCCGAAAACCAATCATAGATGACCACACCTTCTTGTCATAGTATACCTAGCTGAGCACCGACCAGGTGCACCGAAGGGCTACTGTTGAGGGTGTGTTTGGCAAAATTCTTGAGGACCGTCTCAATGGCTATCTAGTCGTCATGCTCGATAAGTACATTAAGAAGTCAATCCTAAGCCCTATGGACACTGTTTCTCTTTCGAGGTGCTTTGCCCACCCTGATCGATTGTCGTACATGGTCCCTGACTCCTTGGGACCAAGAGGTGCTTGGGTCGGCATGCTAGAGTCTTCAACTGGACAATAACTTATTATAAAAGGTGGACATATGGCCTCATTTCAACCTTCCGATGGAGATCAAACCTTCCATAAGGATCATGACACTTGTCGCCTACCACCTGACAGGTCTTAATGTGACATACGAGTCATAGGTCACGAGTCAAACCTACCTAGCACTCGATTTAAGTGGTAGCTTATAAATTGAGTGCATTTACTGTAGCTCAATATAACATGCTCTTTTACACCTAATTTTGCTCTTGAACTCTACCGAACAGGTACTTAACTTGAGCGTCGGATAGCCTTTGGGCGGCACCATACTAGTGTCCCTTGATCTTTGAGGCATTCCTCTTCGTGTACAGGTCTACCTTGGGAGGCTGAGACAAGTAAGAGGAGCCATCCAACCACCATGCATAGCAGCACGTGGTATTGGTACATAGCAGTTCAGAGCTCGACATCAACACAGATAGTTTTTTCATGTGGGACATATTTCGATCCAACAAAAAAATGTGGTACCATTCTAATTATCTCAAGTATCCATGGATATTTTGGGTTGAAATAGTGAATGATCCATATCTCACATGAGGATATGACGATCAAATGGGTATATGATAGTTGGTAAAACACAACATGTTTTTTATTCTTTCAAAATTTTCACCATAACCAGTTTTGGTCGGTGCATCAAATATTAAGTTGTAACTGAACTTTTTATAATATAGATTATGAATAAAAAATAAATAAAACAATTCAAAAAGAACAAACTACATAAGTGTAATTAGTAGGTTTTACAAGTAGTAAAATAAACAAATAAATTCATTTTTCTTGTTCAAGAGGAATGAAAAAAAAAAGACTTGAGCTAGTCATAATTTATTTATTTTTTATGTCACATGCGTATTTTTAGAGAGTTTTTTGTTCAAACTTTTTTTATTGCTTTATCTTTTTAAAACTCTCATGTGCTATATTGTTTTAGATTCTGTTTAGTCACAATGTAATTCAAAATTGATCACAAGCAAGGAGATTATTCTAGTAAGTTGATATCGAAACATAATATAGATGAATAAAGCAAAAATGAAAAAACAACCAAAAAGGAAAAGATAGGAAAAAGGTTGGGGCTAGACTAATAGAGGCAAAAAGAAAAAGAGAGAAATAGGAGAAAAACAATGAACAAGAAAGAAAGAGAAAGAAAAATATAAAATAGTAAAAAAAAAATTATTTTGTCAAATATAAGAAAATGATAGACAAATAAAGTCTAAAAAAATATAAGTGAGAAAGAAAAAGAAAGAAAAAGAGGGATAAAATAGCACAAAAAAAGAAAGTAAAAGAGAAAACACTACTAATGATAGAAAAACATAGTTTTTTTTTTAATGTAAGACAACAAAATGGTGAAGTTAAAAATTGAAACACTCGTTATTTTAATGGGTATGATTTTTATAAAAATCATATGAATAAATTGTCACTTTAGAACTTCTTACCAAGTCTCTGTAAGAAACATTCAAAATTTACCTATCACCCACCTTTACCAACCTTGTCCTCCTTACATTAATGCTCAATTAAGTAACCTCCTTCTCATTTAGCTAAAGGTCTCCGAAGGAGACATAGAATTAATTCACCTCAACTACCAAGAGACATTGATATATTTTTTCAACCACCTTTTTAATGCTTCCTTCATCTTCTTCCACAACTTGCCCCATTTGCCCCCTCAATTATGTTGGCATTATTTGCTAAAAGTCTCCATGGGAGACATGATAATATTTTCTTTTAATGCTCATTTATTTCTTCCTACAACTTTCCCCATAAACCTACAATTATCTCCCGCTCCTTAATTATTTTGATGCCTATTTATTCAACCATCACCACTTCCTTCTCTAGTTTCTTATTCTCTCCTTTCTCACTTCAATTTCTAACTAAAGACATAAGGCGTAAAGCTCTCTTTATAGCTAAGTAACTATAATTCCTAGCCATGTTTGAAACCGCTTTGGAGTCAATTCAAGCTTAATTTTTAACCTAAACTTTGGTGTTTTTTAAAGGAGTTTGAGGTAGGTTTTATTTAATTCAAACTTGGCTTTAGTATGTATTTTCTCCATATTTAATGCATGTTTTCCTCATTATTTGCAAGAAAGGCTAGAGATATGGTTTGATGATAATTTTAGTATAAAACTCATAAGAATATATTTATTATGATGCATGCTGCCTATTTTGGAATGGTTTTGGAATTTTGAATAAGAATAATATGCTTTGGGTTTAAGAAAAACTTAACATTCCATAAACCTTGTATTATTTCTATGGGCTATAGCTCTTTCTTGAAATTTTAGGATTAGATGAAAATGAATTTTGTAAATTGGTTTATTTATTTTAAAAATAGACATTCTAAGCTTTCCAACGAGCTATCATGAGCCTAAATCGGAGTTATATTTTATTTTCAATGAATGTTTTTAATTCTCGGGTTAGAAACAAGTAAACCTATCAGTGACAGTATACCACACGTCTACCTTAAGTAAACCACCCAATAACCCATGTGCTAATTGTAGATAGTGAACCCAACTTTGCACACCTTCTAATCCCTAAATGTCTTACAACCTTTCCAAAACCATCCTAAGTGATTTATGAATCTTATTAGAGACTAAAGTATATAGATTTATACTTAATTCATTTATGGATATGGTTATATGTTGTACTTTAGTTTTAATTGTCTTTATACATGACTTAGGATCAAAGGTGTATGGAGCTAACATTAATTAATTTCGAGATTAAAAGATTGTTGAGAAGCTTGAAAGGTAGGGATTCTATTACTCATCTTTTGTGAGGTTTTTATGGAATTTAAATTGATTGTTTTACCACAAGATATATGTATCTACGTTGAACTGCTATTATATGAGAATCACATATGAAACTATGACATGAACACGCCATGTATTGATTAGCGAGGAACATAATGAATTAACATATGCTGTTATAAATTGAGAAGCATGGTTAAGAAAATTAGCACTGCAAATGATATTTGTATATAAAGAAATGGTGAGATGTGAAGAGGGCGACGGTTACATCCTTAGGCACGAATACCCTAAAAGGTAAAATAGAGGGAAGGTGATGACGCTTCCTTAGGTCGAAAGTCCCAGAACACACTGTATAGAAATCGACTTAGTGAGGACTCGAGGCTTGATGTCCCCTCACCGAAATACCCTCAGAATGTTTGGAGGGTGGCTAAGCTCGCCCATCTGGGTTTCGATAAGTGGAGTGTTACTTTATTTAATGTGGATACCTAGGAATAATGATGAATTGTAATATTTGTATATCTGTATAAGTGTGAAACTTGGTAATGGTTAACTATGGTATCCACAAGATATGATCATAATAAACCTCATAATCTAGTATATGATGTAAATTAACTAACCATGCAGTTTTAATGTGGTAATGAATAAAACCTTAAGGTGAGTAATGTTTTTTTCTACTAAGCATGTTGTTGCTCATTCCTTTATATTTTTCTCTTTTCAGGACTTATTAAGTGTGAGATGATTACAAGAAAAATAGTTGAGGAAGCTATATAATTATATTGCGTTGGGATGGCTTCGAATGCAAAGAATGATCTTCATGATAATGTAAGCATCGATTGTTACTTTCTATGGCTGTATTAAAATTTGTTGAGGGTTGAAATGATGATGATGACAGTTGCATATTATTAAAATTTAAGGTGCTATATTAAACTGTGGTTTATTTATTTGTTTATGTTTTATTTTTATTTTGAGAGTTTCTATTCAAGTCCCGGGCAAATTACTTTGAAGTTTTATCTTTATTTTTTGATTTTTATTTTATTTATTTAAAAACTGTTAACCCCTATATAGGGGTGTTACATAAATCTTGGTATTAGAGTCTCGGTTTGGTTAACCTAGGGAGTGTAGCACCACTTCGCAAATTTGTTTTTGAGATATTTTTGAAGTTGAATTTTTATTGTCATCATCAAAATGAACTTTCAAATTGATTTATACAGTCTAGAAGAAAAGTATTAATAATTATAAGGGAATGATAATTATATGGAATAAGTTTATAAGTAGAATGCTTATGTGAGATTCGTATAATATTAGGATCTATAAGCAT
>CAMOHE010055606.1:30852-85378 GCA_946598075.1 Artocarpus hirsutus
ACTTGTACTTTCTTAAGCTCTCAATTGAGTAATGAGAGAAAAATCCTTAATTGATCGTAGTCATTAAGTTTTGAATTTTTGGGTCATTACACCATCACTGCCATCCTAGCTCACTGGAGCAGAGGAAGAGGAGAGGAAGAAAAATCTTCCTTCATTTTTTTTTACGTAATTGTTTTTTTAATGATAATAAAAAATTATTAATTAGTATATGAAAAGTATTCTTAATAGGTTTATTGTATTAATATTTTTTTATTAAAAAATATTTGTGTCAAAAAATATACCACTACATACAACTAAACAAAATTTCAAAAACTATTGGCACATTTTTCAAAACATTTATATTTTTAGTTCTTTATAAAAGCAAAAACCAAAATAAAAACGACACAATAATTGCTTTTTTTATCCAGATCTAGGAAGGAAAAGGGAAAGGAACTAAATGAGATTTGGTAGACCGTTACATGTGCAAAAGAAGCAAAAGAAGGAAGGTACGCAACAAAAAGAAAATTCTTTGCTTGACAGTCAAAAAGGAAAAGAAAGAGAGGTCAAGCGAAAAAAGAAAAGAAAAGAAAAGAAAGAATCTTATATATCCTAACCTTCAAAAGTTGGGGAAGTGTAGACTTTTATTCAGCTAATATTGTGATTGAGAATAATAGTAGGAATATCTTTGAAAAACCGAAAAATAAAAATAATGAATTGCAGAAGTTGTACCTCGATTGTTGTGTTATGACACACGCAGAATAATATATTTTGGTCATTTAGAAACAAATTGCGAATTAAAAGATATTGTCAAATGAAAACAAAGATGTCCGTTTTAGAAATTATACCTTCACGCTAATTTTATTTGTAATTTCTCAAAATCGAGTTACTGCGAGCTTTTGTTATATTCATTTTGCTTTGGAAAAAAGTTTACCAAATGTCTATTGGTTTCTTGTTACAATAACATTAGATGCGGTACAATTAAGTATTGACAACAACACTGGACTACAATATGCCAAACTAGCCCTTAGAATTATACTCATTTATATATATTGACTACGAAATTATTATGCATCTTGGAAGTAGTGATCAAGGTTCCCTTAGAACTTTATTATGACTACAATATTTTACGTAGAGATATCTTGGAAGTAGCATATTCTTGGAGGAGATTTGAATGTCTAAATTCTTAAAATAAGGACCTAAATAGCAAATGTTACAATTTGGGGACTTATGGCACAAAAATTTCTGTTTGTAAGCTACAAGTGAAGAATGGCTTTCATAATGAAGTTATTCTTTCCGAGTTATACAAGTATAACTTCTATGAATCTCTTTGCTTGAAGATTTTTCTTTGATGACAAACTAATGAGCAGAGTACTAAACAAGCCGGGAAAAGAAGAGTAGAGTGCAAAATATACATTTACTTTTTCCATTAGGATATTGGAAGGCCGATAGGTCAAGCGCAAAGAAGAAAAAACAAAAAAGAAAAAAAAAAAAGCAAAAGAAAAAACAGAATATATCCTTACCTTCTTTAAGTGGGAAGTGTATAGCTTTATTCAGCCAAAGTAGTAGTTGAGAATAGTCATAAGAATAACTTTGAAAACGAAAAAAAATAAAAAGAAAGGATTGCAGAAGAAGTATACCAATTGTTGTCTAATGACGTGCAGAATAATATGTTCGAGTCATTTTGAAGCAAAGTCAACAAGGTATTTGGTAAAGCTAAACGGATTCTGAAAAACTAATGCCTTGCAGTGAATTTGAAAAGCAATTAGGTTATGAGTTTCCTTTACACAACTGCTTATTCAAATTTACTAAGACGTCACTAATAATAATATATAGTTCTCAATATGCCCATTATTTATTTTTATAACGAATAAAACATATTTTAATTAAAAATTTGTTGCTTGTCACAATTTCTTTAACGATTAATACACTGAACTTAACTCCAGCATTTTTCAATAATTATTAAATATTTAAAAATGACAGTAGCAAACCATGAATCAATGCAGTAAACCATAACAAATTAGGATTAATGTTGGCCTTATATTGGAAATAAAAGCAAAAAACTATGACTACGCAGACGCAAAGAAATTGTCAAATGAAAACAAATTAAGAATGTCTATTTTAGTAATTATATCCCGACGCTAATTATCAAAAATATAGTTACTGCGAGCTTTTGGCATATTCATAGGTGCTTTTGAGGGAAAAAAACAAAAAACAAAAAACAAAAAAAAAAAAACAAAACAAAACAAAAGGAAAAAGTTTACCAAATGTCCATCGATTTCTTGTCACAACAATATTTCAGGCAAGGAAAGCATTGACAAAAATTTTTCAACAACACAGAGTTTATATATATATATATCAACAACACAGGACTATAATGCCAAACTGGCCGACGGAATTGTCCTCATTTATATATATATATATATATATATATATATATATATATATGTAGATATGTATTGATTACGAAATTGTTTCATATAACTTTTGTAGTGATCAAGGCATTCCCTTAAAACTATATTATGACAACAACATTACATAGAAGCGTGTTGGAAGTAGCATTCACGGAGGCTATTGAAGCGCATATAAATAACATTCATCACAAGAAGTACTAGATATATGATATTTTCAGTTATCTTCTCTGGCTCTATTTGAGGGAGAAATGGAGGATCTTCCACTTGTTCATTTCAGTCACAAGCATCCTTTAATTCTTCTTTGGAGCAATGTCCAACTCTTCTGCCGCATGTGCTCTCGTTCAATCCCTAAGGAGGAAAAGTGTTTTGGGTGCTACAGTTGTCTATTTTTTATCCACCAAGAATGTGCTAAGTTTCCCCAACACATCGACAACCACACGTTGCATCCACACCACCCTTTCTCTTTGAAACCACACCACCCAGCTGTCTTGCTTCCAACCAGTCACTGTCATTACTGTGACAAGCCCTTTGAAAGGGAAGAATATCGTTACTCATGCGACCAGCTGTGCCCTAATTCCTACATGCACATGACATGCGCTACGATCCCACTGCCAAGCATAGCGTCCGATGTCGATGTCGTTCAATTTGCCTGCCATCGGCAGCCTATGACCCTGGTGGAGCATCATGATCATGACGGTGGTAATAAAAGAGATGCCAAATGCTTTGCATGCCAATCCCTTTGGTCGGCTCCAGCCTATTGTTGCACGTTCGAGAAATGTGAGAATTTTCTCCACAAATCTTGCACAGATTTACGAAGGGAAATTCGGCATCCTTTCCATTTAGCACACAACTCTCTCATACTCCAGGTCAGCAAGCCTCGATCTTGCCTTTCTTGCTGCAGAAAAGATTGTAGGCTCATTTTCAGTTGTCATGAAGCTGGTTGTGACTTTATCTTCTGTACAAAATGTGCCTCCCTTTCCACAACTGTAAGATGCCACAGTCACGATCATTTCCTTTGTTTGGTAGAGAAATCTTGTTGCAAAATTCAGTGTGATGCTTGTCAAAAATCTTATAATCAAAGGTCTGAAGATGAGCCAAATGAAGTGAATCAAACTCGATCATTCCTGTTTCGTTGTACGGATTGTGTTTTCAACTTACATTTCTTATGTGGTCCACTGCCACTCACTATCAAATATGAGTTCCACATGCACCCTTTGATTTTATCTGATCATTCAATCACAGAAGATTATTTAGATCAATATTGGTGCGATGCCTGTGAAGAAGAAAGAGATCACTCTTATCGTTTTTATTGTTGTGAAGAATGCGGATATGCTACCCACGTACACTGCTTATTTGATGAGGTATGCACATTTCAAATAGTTTGCAAATTTCAAATAGTTTTTTGGAATACTATTGTGCCGATATAAAAAGATCTTATAAAACCTTTTATCACAAAAATACGTGGCAATGAAGAATATTATTTACTAATTAAAGATAGATCAAAGTTAGCATAATATTAGGTCGTATTTAAAATTTGAAAAGAGATAAACTCAAGATGATACGTAGTGTTGGTCATTAGAAATATATTCCTAGTTAGGAGAATTACAATGTCCTTGCTATCGTACATCCCAAAAAAAAAAAAAAAAAAAACTCTCTTGATCTTGAAAACGGATAGAGAATATTTTGACCGAACCCCCTTGTAGCCTCCACCCTGTCAGCCCTCGCCACAGCTAAACGAACCCTATGTCAACCTCCTAGCACTAGCCAGGTCACCCCACCCCCGTCACGCCTCTGGATCTCAAGACAAAGAAGAGAGAGAGGAAGAGGGGAGAGAGGTTGTTAAAGTTTTATATTTGTTTTTTCATCTCTATCTTTTTTTTAATTTTTGCAATTTTGTTATAATTTTTATTTTATTAAAAAAATAAAATATTAAGAAGATAACTAACTAAAGGGGCGTTTGGGAACTCAGTTGGAGATACAAAATATAGTTTCAATTAACTTTTGATTCAAATTTTATAAGAGCAAATACTATAGCAAAAATTAGTTAGAATTATATTTTGTAGTTCCAATTGAGTTCCTAAACTTTCTATGGTAGCTAGTTTTAAAATGCTGAAAATTATTGATACGTTATATATAATGAATTTTCTTGGAAATTTTAGAAAAAGATAAATAAATTCTCACTTGATAGTCAAAATTATAGATAAAAATGTGAAAAAATCAATTAAACTTATTTTTTTATGAAAAAAAAGGTGAAAATATCATTTCAAACTACATATACAACTAAAAATGTTTTTTTATGCATAGAGGGGCATTTTTGGAATTTTAAAAAATTTTAAGGGTTGAAGTTTAGTCAAATTTCTGATAAAGTGTGGATGATGTCAATGCGATTAGTGTCGGTCAACCGGAGTCTGCGTTACTTAGGCAAAACATAAAAGTATTGGTGCAATTTTTGGGACAAAATGTATTAATATCAAAATAAAATGGACGTACTTCGTGTATATATTGCTGAAAGCCTATGTCTACTGCTTGAATCTGTTTGGTTTTTCTTTTTAAAACTTAATTTCTTAAACTAGTCGTCGGCCATACGTTGTCGATCTTTAGTTTATTTGGTACTTTAAATTGAAATATGAGGATATAAAAAGTCAAAATGTACGGTATAACTGAAGCTTTACTGAAAATTTCAATACAAATACGGCAAAGTAATAAAAAACCCCAGAATTTTTTTTTTTTTTTTTTTTTTTGTTGAAGTTAAATTGTGAAAAAGCCACTTGGACGGGACGCAATTGCATACATTCAATGTGCATGTGCGTGTGCATTCGTGTACACATTCAACAAAAGTGCATCTTTTCTCCGAAACGTACACTTTTGGTTTATAAATCTATCGAAATAACTTTCATCACATGGAAGACTAAAAATATTTTTACGTAGTCGTTTAAAATAATTATATATATTTTTTTTCAAATGTGATCCTTATGAATAATTTTTATCTCTAATTGCAACACTGAAATGTTTTTTTTTCTTATATATATTTTTATTTAAACGTCTTATTTCCACAACCATTTCAAATACTATTTTCTCACACGTACCCCTAAGTAATTTACGGACTAATTAGCCCAACACATATATCAAGGAAATAAATTTAAACTTTGAAGAAAATTTTAGAAACCCATATCCGAAAAAAATTAATAACAAACTAAGCATATGTTTTCAGTTAAGATAGTAATAAATTATTTAAAAAAAAAAGATAACCAAACAACACATAAATGGAGCACCTAAAAAATTAAAAGGCATGAAAGCTATAGTCGACGAAGGATGAATTAATTACTAAATTGAGAGTATGTACGAAGCACGTGAAAGTACAATTGCCTGATCTTTTTATATAAGCTAATGACTTTAGTGCTGTAAAAGAAGCTGCTAATTCGTTTGTGTACAAGACTAATCAGTTACTTCTACTTGCACTGAACTTAGTGTCTTATTTATATCAGATTCTGAAGGTGATAAAGGGGGGCGCTAAAGATATGGAGCTTCAGGCCTTGGGGGAGAGCCGATGGGATCGGTTAAGGATAGAATCAATGGAGCATCAGGCAAAAGAATTGACTCTGAAAGAAATAAAGGATAGCCTTACCGAAGAAGAAAAGGCAATGTTGATAGATCCAGTTGCTTATTTCAACCCATCAGAAAAGGTTCCACAAACAAGTGCGTATAGTGTCCAAAAACGATTGAATGTTATATTCGATCCTGACCACACTATAAAAGATATTGATAAAATTCAACAACTTTTCTCGTTTGGCTTCCGCAATTATAGAAGCTTCAAGTGGGAGCTTAAACTTTTCACACCTGAAGAAGGTTTATTAAAATTAGATGACAAGTATTTAAGGCAAAAACTAGAAGATGTAGGTGGTTACATGGTACCAAAAACGCTGGCTCCAATTCTGAAGACATTGCTGCACAAATATGGAGATCTTGGAGACATGAAAAGTCTGACACCAGCAGTGAGGAGCATCATCACTACTCAACTCTGTATAGTCATCGACAATATGTGCAGAATTAAGGCGGAAGACCTCACAAGGGATGATCTTAGAAACTTTTATTTCTGCCTGCAAGGAATTGAAAAGATTGCAAACTTCAAAATTTACGGATACAGGGATTCTGTTAAAAAAATTGTGAAAGCTTTTTTAGGTTTTGAAGCAAATAGATGCGAAGAGGAAATCTGCAAAAAGCTCGAAGCGGAGTTGGAGAACTACAAGAAGAGGAATGAGAGGTTCAAAAAATATAAATCTGAGATGTCAGACTACATGAAATCTCTCAGGGACGAAGCATTAGCGTGGAAGCAAAAGAGTCTGGGTGACGAGTTGCTTAATGCTTAACTTTTTAGGCTCCTTTGATCCTTACTTTTTTTGTGTATCTTTTTTTATTCTATGTTTTTTTCGAGCTCTTTATAATAATTAGTTTCTTCCATTGTGGTTGCCCAATGGTATAGATAAACATTAAGACGTAAAGTGGGATTATATATTTCTTCAAGGTCACCCTAGAAAAGAAAAACTTGTTTGTTATTTGTCAACGACATCATACCTGCCCTATAGGCCTTGCATTGCAGATAATGGCGGAGCCGGCCTTCAATCTGAGTGAGGGCATAGTAGTATATTATTTTCTAAAAAAATTAAATAAATGACATAAAAAATACACAAAAATTGTAGTGCAAGATTTTTTGTAAGAAGTACTAAACCTATATAGAGAACTTTATGCTATAGGGAAAAAAAACTATTGACAGGGCTTTGTCTTGATACGCCATAGTTCAATAATTTTTTGCATATTTTTTATTTTAATGTGATTTTGATCATATCAACAAGGATATCCTACCATAACAAGTTTTTTTCTTTGTTTTTTTGTAATTTTTATATTTTTATACTTACACTTTGAGTTTATTAAAATTATACATTATCTTGTTGGAGTTATATATATATATATATATTTCTAGTTTTAGATTTCAAATTATGCTCAATTCTCACTTTTTCATTCATGACTATTAAATTTTGACCTCAAAAAAGATCTAAACGTCCTTAATAAAATAAAAATAAGAAAAAAATAATAAAAGAAGGGGTTATTTAGGTATTTCTATAGTAAAATCAACTTTTGACTAAAAGATGTAGTTTATAACATGAATTTGACACGTAAAGGTATAAATATGACTCTATTCCAACTATAAAGTTTATGTCTCTAAATACAATGTGTGAAGATGATAAAAAACCATAGAAATCTCCCATGCGTATAATCATAAAACATACTACGATGGCTCATGATTAAAAGGATTAAAGTTGTTTATAGGGAAATATAAAAAATAATTTAAAAAAAGGAGTAAAATTTAGCAAGAGCGTATATAAAAAAATTTTATAGGGGCAAAACTGAAAAGTTAAAATTTTTAAAGGGTCATATTTTAATTTTAAAAAATTCAATGAAGGCGGCCCCCACCCGGCCATGCACAGCTCAGCCGCTGATTTCTTATTGCAGATTGCAGATTGCATTAACTGTTGTTGAGAAAGGAGTTGCTGCTGATGCTGAGGTAATTTCTGCCTCTGATGCTGTGGAGATCGAGTGTTCATCGTAGTTGTGCTAGACGTCGGTGAATTCGCATGGAAAGGGGAGAAGTTGTTGTACCACCAGCCCCCGGAGGCGCAGCTGATCTTCCAAGAAGTTGAGATCTAGGACCCTATTTGCATAGGGTGACTGATAAAATAAGACAGAAGATGCCCAAATAACACAACAGGATATGTGCGAAGCGAAATTGGGCATGAAAATGATTAAAATCGAAGTTCCCAAATCCAAAATAGAATAGGAGAGAGAGACACCAGGGCAAAAGACGAAACAATACATCACCTCCAGAAAAAAAGTTATACAACAAATGCAAAGCACTTAAATGGAGAGACATAAGAGAAATAAATAGAAAAATAATCTTATAATTTATCATCTCATACAAACTCTCAAAAACCATTGATAACCCTATTTTATGTATTTTCTTTTATTTGCGCAGCTAAATTGGATGAAATTGAAAAGTTGGCAATGTGGCATTTAACAAGCGAAAGAGGTAAAAAAATTCGGATTAAAAAGGGCTGCAAACACTATCAGATACAGGAATAAGCATGCTTCATACACACGTCTCCAGAGCCGTCGGATCCTCTTTATAAGCGCACCAGAGGGTGGATGGTAGACACCTTCCAGCGCAAGGGCGTGAAGGCAGTAGGGCCCAGCTGGCATTTTCAGTAGAATAGTTGATCCGGTGTGGCGCGTCCGTTGAAACTCCTGTGTGCGCCCATCTTTTGCCAAACAGCGCATGCCACGTCGACCAGCTCTCCTCAGCTTCAAATCTTTCTCGCCACGTGGAGATGGTTGTTTGACCTATGTTTTGCTGGTGTCCTTTCTTTAGGCAGGCGTGGGATTCTGAAATTTGATTATAAAAAAAGGCAATTGCCTTCCCAAACAGAGGAGGGTAGCACGAAAGGAAATCCGGCGTTTTGAAGAATGTTGAGGCAATAAGGTCAGCGCCTAGGCGCCATTCTTTGGCCCTGCAGCGCCCCCACGCTGTCTAAAAAAATTACTACTTCTGAATTTTTAAATAGACACCTACTTTGCTGCAAAGGCCTATAAATAGGACATCTTTAGATTATTTAGGAAAAGGCAAAATCTCCTAAATTGGAGAGCCGGGAGAATTACATATGTAATTTTTATTTTTGTTTTTATTTTTGTTTGTAGTTTTAGTATTTTGTTTCCAATAAATTCAACAAAGAAAACAAATTGAAGATCAAGAATAGGATATTGAAGATTAAAGAGTCAATAGTAGAAAATTGTGACATCTCTACACGGTTTTTCTTTCCAGTTTTCTTATATTTAATTGTACTTTTATTATTTGAGATGTTGAATTTTTTATTCATGTTTTTTAGTGTTATGAAATTATCAATTCTATTTTAATTTTATTTCATTTATTTTCACTTTTAAAGAATTTATTTTCTCTAAGAGATGATTGTTGTTATTTTTAACGTTCTTAATGCTTTTAATTGCTTGATAACTAATTAATTGTTTAGAATACCTAAATTGAAACCTAAGAAGGAAATTTTTGAAAATAGCTTCTTTTAAAGTTAACCGTAAGGTGTATGCGATATCGAGCGATAATAGTATGTCTTGTATGAACATTTGAGAGAGCCATAGATTCTAATGAGTCTTTAGGGTGGTGGAATTTACATCAAGCGATAGTGGATTTACATATTAGTAATATTTTTAATATCATCCCCAGAAAGAATATTGAATAACATTAGATTTCTTGTTCAAAAACATGATTAATAGGCAATGTCAATTAAAAATAATGAATTCAATTAGATTAGTTTTAGTAAGGTTTGATTCCCTGGTCTTTTTTTTAATATTTTCTTTTATAATTTATTTTATTTTTTTCTATTTTATCTTCAATCATACAAATAATTTTAGAGTTAACCAATTTTGATACTTAACTAGCTAAACACAATCATCATGGAAATGAGACTTTCTCATCACTTTATTACTTGTTGTGATTTGTGCACTCGTGAAAATCCACACCAACGATATACATGGGCCAAAGATAATTAAATAGAAGAGACTAAAAGCCAAGAGTTACAACAATAAAATAATACTAATAAAGTGGTATCTGGGAGGTTATAAAATACCAACTCTAACAATTTTTAAGATAGAGATAATGCAATTTATGAGGGTGTTAGAAATATGAACATTCTCACTAATAAACTAATTTATTCATAATAATCTTCCTTGGATATTCATCACTTAAGAATATATGTCTTGTTACCGAAAAAACCATGTGAGAAAAAATCCTAATTAAAAAAAAAGTACATTATTCTTATAACATTTGACTTTAAACTGCCTCATTAAAACCTTAATAGAAAAATCGATGGGACAAAACCATGAAAAGGAAAAAGGAATGTAGCATGCAATAGCCCCCCCCAATTATGTCAACATGTCTTCTTTATCAAAATCATACAAAGATCTCTAAATACATGCTTAATGAGCTCATGCATGAAAAAAGCTATTGGGAAGTGTGTTTATCTCCTTAACTTAGGTGATAGACGTTACATCCTACTCCTTTAACACCTACAGAGTTCCTTTGATGAATAAAAGGTCATATATTTCTCAGATATTATATATTAGAGAAAAAAAATCTCAACAATATACATAAGATGACTATATCCTAAATTGCAAACATTTCAGCATGTTTCAAAGATGCAACAAAAATAGTTTGCTTTATAAATCGCTAAGATATAGCAATACCACCATAGGTAAACAAGTAGCATGTGTGTAGTGATGCTTTTATGTGGATCAAAAAAATATTCAACACCCAATCAATTTTAATTTGTCTTTGAATTATATATCCATATTAGATGTTCCACAATGAAAATGAAGTAGTTGTTTAATACCTTTTCAATGTCTTTGAAAATTATATCTTACTCGTAAATTAGCAATGATTTCATGCAAGGTCTTGTGCAATTAGCAAAATAAATTAGTGCACCAATGGCATTATTTGGACTAAGAATTTCTCCGGTAACGGATTGAATAGGACAACCGGGAAGGGAAGCCTGACATAGTAGATATTGATTTGAACAAAGGAACTGAAATCGGTACCAAAAACCAAACAAAAGATGGAATTCAAATATCACCTAGATAGTAAAAATGTTTTTTTTTTTAACTTCAAGAAACCAAGAACATCATTATTCACATCAAGGGATCAAAAACCATTAGAGAATGCTAAGGATAGTGGTTTAGGCTGACTTAATTGTGCAAAGTAAGTGTTGTATTCTTTGCCTGTGTACCTTAGCATCAATGGGTATATTCCCTAATTAGCTTAGGCCACTATCCACCATTATATGAGACACCACTCCTAGGATCACTGGCCAGAATTGTCCTGACAGAGCTAGCCTATGGTTTTGCTGGCTGGCATTTTGTATCTAGTGTGAACACCTGTTTCAGCCTTGTGTGTGTATCCTGTAAAGCAATTGACGTAATGAGAAGCCAGAATTTATTCTATCAATTGTCTTCTTCGCCTATTTGTTTTCTTGGACCAGAGCCGTCTAGCGTTTCTCACCCTATCTTCGCATCTTCACTATGGGAAAAGCAGGGACAACTACTCAAAGTTCCTCCTTAGATTCTCAAGTTCAAACACGAATTTCTATTACTTTCCCAGCCTCTACACCATCAAATCAAATAATTAATCCAGTAAACCAAGTCAACTCCGTCAAGCTCACTGATGATAATTTTTTTCTCTGGCACCAGCAAATCTCTGCTAGGATTCGAGGCTTAGGTATTGAAGCCTTCATTGATGGCACTACCAAGTGTCCTGCTGAGCTCACGCCTTCTGTTAGAGGTTGAACCGATTCCGTGAACCCCAAATATGTGGCTTGGTCGAGACAAGATCAGCAGTTAGTCTCCTTTCTTCTTGCCTCTATGAGCGAAAATATTCAGGCAATGGTTGAGTGGCATATAGCTCACCAGATTTTGTCGAGAGTGAACAAGCTTTTTACAGCTCAAGGGAGAGCTCAAGTCATACAATATAAATTGCAAGACCCTTAAGGGTGGTCTAACAATGAAAGAATCTTTGAGCAAGATGAAGAATTACATCGATACACTTGCTGCCTGTCGTTATGTGGTCTCTGAAGAAGATCAAAGGTTGCACATCCTGGCTGGAGTAGGGCTTGAATACGATTCCGTTGTTGTTCATGCCACTTCCAGAACTAAGCCGCTGTCCCTTTCAGACGTTTGTGCTCTTTTGTTGGCCCATAAGGGCATAATAGAATAATATACAGTTAACACTGATGGAACTATTCCTTCTGCAAATCTGGCCTTTCAATCAAACTCGAGAAGAGGAGGTGGAAGTGGAAACTTCAGTCAGAATTTTTCACAAACACCCTATGGTCAGTCTTAACCCAGAGTTTCTCTTCATGGAAGAGGTCGTGGAGGCTGAATTGGAGGTCCCAATGGCCGAGGCAGAGGTCGATCTTGGGGCAATAACTAGCGGCCACAATGCCAACTCTGTGACAGGTATGGCCATGCAGTACAAAAATGTTACCATCGCTTTGATGTCAACTTCTTTGGACTCAACAATGGACGAAGCCAGTACAGCAATAATGGAGGGAATTTAACAACCCATCCTATGGCAACAGTCGCCTCTACCAATTCTGAAGTGTTCTTTGATGGAGGGTGGTACCCGAATTCAGGCAGAACGAAGCACATGATCATTGACTTAAGCTCCTTAAGCATTAGAACGGAGTACCAAGGACCGAGCACACTGATGATGGGCAATAGTTCAGGTTTGGCTATTAAACACATAGGTTCTATAGTTCTTCAAAGTCCCTTTTCTAAACGTCAGTACTCTTTATAGAAATTGCTTCATGTTCCCTACATCACCAGAAATTTGTTAAGCATTAGTCAATTTTCTAAAGATAATGCTGTCCATTTGGAATTTCACCCCTCTTTTTGTGTATTCAAGGATCGAACCACAGGAACGCCTCTGTTCAAAGGGACTCTTCATGAAGGACTCTACCGCTTTCATCTCACCAAGCCATCTCCAATGTGTCCACCTCAAGCACAATCTCCTTTTTAGTCGAAATCAGTCATTAGGAATAGTCTTGCAAATGCTTCTGTTCTAGGTCAATCAAATCAAAAGTTGTATACTCATCGTCTAAAAAAGTCAGTCTATAGAAATAGTGGAGTCTTAAAACTATGGCATAAGAGGCTTGGGCACCCTACCTTTTCTGTCCTTAAACAAGTCTTATCTCAGTGTAACGTCCTTGTTAGTGTTAATGAATCTTTCTTTTTTGCTCTTCTTGCCAACTTGGAAAAAGCCATAAACTGCCTTTCTCTATTGAATGACTGAATACACAAAACCCTTGCAACTCATCACATCTAATTTATGGGGTGTATCTCATACAACCTCGTCGAATGGTTTCAAATACAATGTTAGTTTTGTTGATGCATACTTTCAATATACATGGATTTACTTTCTTAAACTTCAGTCTACAGCATGCCAAGTCTTTATTCATTTCAAGTCTCAAGATGAATTATTACTCAGTGAGAAAATCAAAATGCTCCAAACTGACTAGGGGTGAATATCGTCTTTAACTCTTTTTTTCAAAACTCATGGTATCTTACGCTGATTTTCTTGTCCTCACACATCCGAACAAAATGGCATTGTGGAACATAAGCATTGATCTATTGTAGAATTTGGTTTGACACTCCTTGCACAAGCCTCATGCATTGTGGAACGTAAATATCGATATATTGTAGAATTTGGTTTGACACTCCTTGCACAAGCCTTGTTCCCCTTAAAATTCTAGGATGATGCCTTTTCAACTAGTGTCTATCTTATCAATCAACTCCCTACATCAGTCCTTCATGGAGAGACCCTACTTAAGAGACTGTTCTAGGTAGATCCCGATTATTCATCTATTAAAATTTTTGGTTGTGCTTGTTTTCCTTGTTTGAGACCATATAACTACCACAAAACGGAATATTTTTCTATATCTTGTTTCTTTCTTGGTTTTAGTCCTCAATACAAAGGCTTCAAGTGTTGCAGCAACGATGGCAGAATATATATCTCACACCATGTTATCTTTGATGAACAAAGCTTTCCTTGTTCAAAGTTAGTCCCACCTAGTTCCAGTCCTCACTCCACGGATATATACTTGTTGCCCTTTCTACTGTTCCAAAGGAAAACAAAGACCCTCATATCAAGACCTCTTTCCCAGGACTCATCTGTCTCACCAAGTCTCATTACCTTCCATCCTTTCATTTCAAGTCCAAATTCTGAAACTCACTTCAGCTTACCATAACAATCCGAGCCTAGTGTTAGTTATTCGAGTCCATTACCCATTAGAACCAATCCAGGGGTTGTTTCACAGCCCACAAAGGCCAAGTATCCACGACACCATATGATCACTTAGTCCAAGGATGGAATCTATAAGCCTTAAGTCTATTTAACCACCTACACTCTTATCAACGAAACTTCCTTAGCCCAAGAGGCACTCCAACATGATCATTAGATGGTTGCCATGGATGATGAATACAAAGCTCTTCTCAAAAATGACACTCAGGAACTTGTTCCCAGACCGGCTGACAGGAAAATCGTTGGTTGCAGATAGGTGTATAAAGTCAAGAAAAATGCCGACGATATAGAAGGCTACAAGGCTCGTCTACTGGCCAAAGGCTATCATCAAACTCCAGGCTTTGATTTTGCAGAGATATTTAGCCTTGTTGTAAAGCCCGTCACAATTCGGACAGTTCTTACTATTGCTCTAACAAGAGAATGGACCATTTATCAAGTGCATGTGAACAATGAGCTCCTAAATGGGATTCTACATGAAACGGTGTACATGGAACAACCTATTGTGTATGAACATACTCCAAACAGGGACCTCTAGTGTGCAAGCTCAAAAAGGCTCTCGGGGACTGTTTGACAAACTCAAGCATTCCCTCTACGTTTTGGGCTTCCACTCTTCCCAAGTAAATAACTCTTTATTTCTGAAATTTATCTTTACATCTACTATCTTTATACTAGTTTACGTTGACAATATTTTGGTCACAGGGAGTAATAAGGAAGAACTTGAAAGCCTCATTTCTCATCTAAACAGAGTGTTTTCACTCAAAGATTTAGGGACACTGTCCTATTTTCTTGGGGTTGAAGTTTCTCAAATAGCCAAAACGGCGGTTTACTACTCTCTTAAGGGAAATGCATTCGAGAGCCTCTCACACGAGTTCATATGGCCAGTGCCAATCCTTTGCCTACCCTAATTATAACCGGCCAGAAACCTTTAGCTCAAGATGGAAATCCCATGAAAAACCCAACATTATACAAAAACACCGTCGGAGCACTCCAGTATCTCACCGTCACTTGACCTGACATAGCGTATTCTGTCAACAAATTGTGTCAATTTATGCAACATCCTTTGACCACTCATTGGAAAGTCATCAAAAGAATACTCAGACGCTTGCAAGGAGCCCTCAAATCTCTTCCTACAAGCCTTCCGTGACTCTGATTGGGCCATGGATCCTGATGACCGTCAATCCACGTCTGGCTTTTGTATCTTTCTTGAAGGGTGTCTTGTTTCCTAGAGCTCTAAGAAACAACCCACAGTTTATCGATCAAGTACTGAGGTCGTGTATCAAAGTCTAGCAAGTGTCACCTCAGAAATCACGTGGCTGCAGTCTCTCCTTCAAGAGCGTAAAACAGTACAAACCAGAATTCTTGTTGTGCGGTGTGATAATCAAAGCGCCATGGCACTAAGCGTGAATCTAATCCTCCATTCACCAGCAAGCACATAGAGTTAGACCTCTATTTTGTGCGAGAAAAGGTTAGGGCTAATAAGCTCTCTGTCCAACATGTTCCAGCCCTCGAGCAAGTTGCAGATGCTCTCACAAAGCCTCTCTCAGCTTCTTCTTTCTTCCACCAAATCAGAGACAAACTAAGAGTGGTCTCTCCCACCATGCTTAGCTTGTAGGGGATGTTAAGGTTATTGGTTTAAGCTCACTTAATTTTGCAAATTAAGTGTTGTATTCTCTGCTTGTGCACCTTAGCACCAACGGGTATATTGCCGGATTACCTTAGGCCACTTCTCCACTACTTATATGAGGTACCACTTGTAGTATCACTACCCACAACTGTCCTGACAGAGCTAGCCTATGGTTGTGCCAGCGGGCACTCTGTATCTAGTGTGAAAACCTGTATTTGGCCTTGTATATATCCTTTAGGGCAATTGATTTAATGAGGAGCCAAAATTTATTCTTTCAATTGTCTTCTTCTCCCATTTGTTTTCTGAGAACACACTGGAGGTATTAAAAGGTGAGTATCCATAATAATCAATTTAATTTATAATGCTTTTCGTTAGATGTTTAACACTTGAGAATATGCCTCATTAAATCCTTACTAGATAAAAACCCTATCATTAAATCCTTACTAGATAAAAACCCTATCAGACAAAAATTCTAGTAAAGGAAAAAAAGTACAATATTCTTATAATACATTCTTAAAAATTGCCTCATTAAAAGCCTTGTCAAGAAAACTTAATAGGACAAAACCTTGATTAAGTGAAAAAGAGTATAATACGTATTTAGTTCTCCTTTATATCAATATGCATGGTTGTCTAAAAAAAATTACTGATTTCACATGAAATAAACCAGTCATGCATATTACTATCAAAATTTAAGATACATTGCTACCCTTAGCACTTTACTAATATTACAAATATTACAAATATTGCTCTTCAAAAGCTTATTTGCATTTTATAAATTTGTTGGCTATTTGTATGAACAAACATTTACCCATATTTATTTCCTACTCGGTAGAACAATGGTGCGACAACTATTAGCACGTAAACTCATCTCCAAATGAGTATAAAATATTGTACACCTTGTAGCCAAATACTTGTCATTCTACTTAATTATCTATCTCTCATACTAGCATAAATTAAATACTGAGATGATATACAAAATGCAATGTAGAAATTTAAGACTTAATATTATTTTAGTATATTCTTAAATATGTAAAATGATAAATAAATTTAAAAATACACAACATCCATATCAGACAATTTTCTTATATGTAAGAGAAATCATGGATTTTTTTTAAGAAAATCTCAATCTTTAGGACATAAAATAACTGTCTTCTATAAAATTTGTCTTCTTAAAATTTCTCTTAATAGTGTCTTTTAGAAGTTTTTATAAATGATAACAAATCGAGAATGTTTGAGTTCATTATAAAGAAATAGACAGATTAATTTTCTAGCACTAAAATTCTTTATTTGTGAAAATAAAGTGGTACCATATCATGTTAGAATTGCGTTTATTTTCACAATAATGCCTGCAATTTCAAGCTTTGTCTTTTAGATCTTTCAAGCCCATTTAGAACCTTTTGCAAATATCAATAGATTGTTGAAATATGTTTGTCAAATACATGAACTTATTTTATATATTACAGCCATGACCCAAAATTGGGGCTAGTTAATAAATTAAAAATAAATATTTTGAAGAGTTTTAAAGTTTAAAAATTTGAAAATTATATAAAATTATAGAAATAAATCTAATTTTACTCCGGAGTCTTAAAAAAATAAAATAAAAATAAAAACTCTAAAATCTAAGTAAACTTATCAAATAATAAGTTAAATCTCATAGGATAAAATAAACTACAGCATTGCATCTTTAATTAAATCCAAAAGTTATATTACAAAAAAAATATTGAAAGAAAATTTATAAAAAACCATTATTCCACTAGATTGCATCACTCCATGTAATATCCATGCACCAAAACCTAATGCTAACTAAAAGTTTAGGATCGAGTAAGACGATTATACCAGTCAAGCGGTGAAGAGTATTGACAATTGCCTATAACATTATATATTAAGTAACGAAGAAGGAAAAGTAGGAGGTGAGTACAAAGTGCCCAGTAGGAAAACTATTACTCACCTCTTAGTTTTTTTTACTAGTTTTATATATAAAATCTCTAGAAAGTTGAAAAACAAGTTCTCAAAACAGTAAAAAAAAATGTCAACCAAAGTTCATAGTTTATCAAAGCCAAACAATAACAAAGTATGTACTCATCACTCAAAGTCCCTCACTCATATCCCGAATTGTTAGTAAAGGAAAAAAGAAATAAATGGGTATAAAAGTTCTGTTGTACCCAAATGAGCACCATGTGTTCATTGTGCCATAAATGAGCAACCCATGAAGTAGGCCATTAGCAATAGTGGTACCAAATTAAATATGATGTCTGTTGCGCCCAACAATTGAGCACCTCGTGGGATATAACTTTGAAGAAAACTTTGAATGGCCTTAAAATTTTTTTGACAGCGCTGCTTAAGGTCTCAACATATATCAAATTTGGTTATAACCCATCTGGCTCCTAAGAACCCTCCTACATTATTCTACCCATATTAGTTAGTTTTTAACAAAATTTTAGCTACATAACGGCTAATTTCTCTTAAAACCAAAAATTTAAACCTACAAGAAAACGAGTTATAAGTATATTTCAACAGTCATAACTGCAAGACGCGCCACACAAAACAATTTATATGTATCAAATCATAATAAAATATCAATATCCAATCATCAATTGTTCAACAACAATCAAATTAGATTTTTTTTACTACATAATCATGAAATGTGTAGAAATTAAACCATTGAACACTTGATTCATCAAAAGCTTTTCCATATTCAATACATGTAGTTTGCAACATTATTGATATCATGATTCGTAAGAATAGAAAGGCATAACAATAACAGCAACAGTAGCAGCAGCAACAACAACATATTAAAGTCCATATAATTTAATAAACAATATATTAAAATCCATATAATTTAATTTTAATTTTGAATTTTTTGACTAATTAGATAAAAATATCACAAAAGATAAGTATTTGAGTTCCTACTAATTTAGTCGATGATGTTTGACAGCAAAAAGATTTAAAACGATGTCATCTATTAACACTCTAAATTAACAAACTTAGCCTTCGGAATTTCACCTCGCAAATCTAACACCACAAACATGTCCAAAATATCAAAAACACACCAAAATGACATCTTTTCTAATTTGGTGGTTGGGGTTAATTGTTGACCGATTAAACCTACGAGTCAACTGGCATTGATCGATGTTCTGAGGATGGTTGATGATAAAGTTTGGTATGAAAATGAATCTTTCAACATTGGCAGCACGATTCCAAAGTCAGCTTCTCCAAGTGATGCTTGGCTTGTCAAAAAAGGTGGCACAAAACAGGAAAAGGGGCTGCATATGGCTTGAGTTCTTCAACAGGTGGAGTGGGTCTTGTTCTCCTCAACGAGAGGAACTCGATGGTGTAATTTACAGGCAGAGAGGAGGTCAGACGGGGCCAAAATTGTCCTTTGAAGCTCCAAAAAGTATGACAGTCGTCGCTCCATATCTGGCGGCTGGCAACGCGTCTGATGGTGGCATGTCAGTGCCAAAAGTTTTAGGCTACAGCAGTTTTGATGGGCTAGCATGTGGTGGTGGAATATGGCCAAATTGGGGGGTAGCCATTGTGATGTTTTGTTGTTTTTTTTTACCTCTTGCTTATCTGGAATGTGGAAAGCTGAAGAAAGAAAGAAAAAAATGAGAAAAAAAGAAAGAGAAAAGGAAAGAAAGAAGAGAGAAAAGAAGTCTTTAGGCTTCCATTTTGGTCCAATTATTTTAAAATTTTAAAATAACCACAACTCTTTAAAACTTTTATACCTAAGTTCTTAAAATAACTATGGCTCAAATTTATGTTTTTCGTTATAAATAAAATTCATGGCATTTACAATTACCAGCTAATAAAAAGTATAATTGCTTATCCATCGTATATGAGTATCGTTACTCATATTCTTCAAAAAGTTTTCTACAAAAACATAGTTATAGCTCATAATTTGTTCAATAACCATATACATTCTCATATGTATTATGTCCCATGAGTATTCATTTATATCCAACAGGCTTTGTGTATCAAAACATTTGGACTAATGATCTATGATACTTCACATCTGTAAATAACACTTGCCTAGATTTGTGTTTTCTTTTACTTGTTGGCCAGTTTTATCGACGTCGTTTCTTTTCAACGGATTTTATACATGTTTAAAGATTCTCGTTTTCTTTTCAAAGTATCAAGAATTCTCACATTTTCAATTGTCAGTAATAATCTTTATTTTACTTATTTTACTCTTTCTAAATTTCAGGTATACCCACAAAGATTACTCATTTTATACATTTATCATAACTATTATTATATCCTTTGAAAATGACAAAAATATCACATCATCTTAACTTTACCTAAACTTCTTAAGCCATACTTAAACCAATAAAAAAGAAAGGAGCGTAATATATTTTATTAAACTTAATCCTCAAAGTTAAGCCGTCTCCAAGCTAATAAATTTAATGCCAACATATCATCATCCAACAACTAATGATTCTAAAACCTATAGTCTCTCTAACTAGTCCCTAACATTTAGTCAAGATCACACCAAAGCATACTAGAGGTATATATCTATTTATCTAGCTTCAATCGTGCTCATGTCAGAGTTAAAACACTAAATGTAACCTAATAAATAATAATATAGTTCGAGTCAGTCCATCTACAAATAGGTCATGCGACATACATTTCCATCCCCCATGGAGGGGAAAAAACGAAAATCTCCAAAAGCCTTCACTAATAAGCTAAAGAAAATGACATGATCCAATAGATCTAATGATACCAACCTTTACACTTATGTAGACTTGTAAATTATTTAGCCCCAAAAATCCTATGTTTAACCTCGTTAACTAAAACAATCAAAGTTCCTCCTAAAAATATGAAATAAAAACGTCAAGACCTTACTAGTCAATAGACAAAGAATTCAAATTTCTCAAAATAAGTACAAGTTATCAGAAAACTATGCTTTAACCTCATGTCCATACCCTTACTATAAATGACATTCAATTATTTCCTTCTAGCAAGATTGTAAAGAATCATCAGGGTAGTAACTATATTGTTGAAAGTTTAGATCATGAACAATAACTATAAACCTCAATGAATCTTAAGATTTGATACTTATAAATCCTTCATCACTAAATCAATCTTGCAGTTCAATTTCGAGACAAGAAATCATAGATCAATGAGGACTAGATTGAGGGATAGGGATGTCCAAACCAAAGTCAAATATTCCTCATGGGTCTTACAAAATAATGAAACCATTAGTTTAAGTGAACTTAAAAAAAATATATCGATTATATTAAACCTAGCAGAAATAGAAAGCTTTATACCATTATACGAAAAATATAAGAATCTAAGAAAAAAAGGGCATGAAAGATAAGGAAAGTGCTACAAAATAGTTACCACAAATGTCCCTAGTCCCTCATAATATTTATAATAATTTTAGTGCTTCAATAAGCACGAATGCTAGACCACACTAGTCAATATCATAACACCATAAACCCAGCGCTAAAATAGAATCTTTGGAATAATAGGAGTCTGTACTTAATCAACAGAACAGACTCAAAATGATACATGGACATCATCAAGACAAAGAATTCACAAGTCAATAAAAATCAAAACTTCGGTAGTTGAACACCAAAGAACATCAACAAAAGTTGAAAACTGTTTAAGATGGGACAATTAGCATGATAGTTTGATGCATGGAACTCACACCTTGAAGGATACAAGTTCCCAGTGGTTTTATCAAAGCAACACTAGTGGGTTAAAATTTTAAAGAACTCAAAACCATGCTCTGATACCCTTTTTGTCACGACCTAAAACTGGGGCTGGTGACAATTAAAAATAAATTTTTTGAGGAGTTTAAAAGTCTAAAAATTTAAAAATTGTAGTTCGGCCTATAAAATTATAAGATAAATCTAACTTTTGCTCTGGAGACTTTAAAAAAAATATAATAAAAATAAAACTTCAAAATCTAAGTAAACTTATCAAATATTAATTTAAATCTCATAATATAAAATAAACTACAGCTACACAGCTTTAATTAAATCTAAAAGTTATATTACAGAAAAAATATATATATATTATAAAAATTTATAAATAACTGTTATTGCATTGGAGTATATCACTCTATGTAACCTCCATGAACTAAAGCCCAATCACAACTAAAAGTTTAAGATCGAGTAAGGCAATTATACCAGTAGAGTAGTGAAGAGTATTGACAGTTGCCCACATCATTTTTTATTAAGTAACTTGAGAAGAAAAGTAAGGGGTGAGCTTACAGTGCCCAGTAGTAAATCTATTGATCACCTCTCGGTTTTTCTTACTAGTATTATATATAAAATCCTTAGAAAGTTTATAAATGAGTTCTTGAAACAGCTAAAAAAATGTCAATTAGAGTTCATAGTTTATTAAAGCCAAACAATAACATAGTGTGTACTCATCACTCAAACTTGTTCACTCACATTTTGAGTTGTAGTGAAGGAAAGGAAGAAAGAAATGGGTATAAAAGACCCATTGTACCCAAGTGAGCACCATGTGTATGTTGTGGCCCAAATGAGCACCCTATGAAGTAGGCCATTAGTAATAGTAGCACCAAATTATATATGATGTCTGTTGTGCCTAAAAAATGAGTACTTCATGGGATATAGCTTTGAAGAATACTTTGAATGGCCTTAAAATTTGTTCGACAGCACCGCGTGAGATTTTAACATATATCGGATTTATTTATAACCCATCTGGCAACTAAGAACCCTCTTAAGTCATTATACCCACGTTAGTAATAGAGTTAAACTAAATTGATATATGAATAAGAAAGTAATGAAGTAAGCTTCTCTTCTCTGTTTAATGTGAGTAAAAGAAGTTAGTTTGCTCTTCTTCAAAGAAAATTACCATTTTCGATCGGTGTCCAATAAAAGACTTAGATCCAGCTCGATGTACATGTGAGAGTTTACTTCTATCGTCAGCAGCGGCCTCAGAGCGCTTCTGCTTCAATCGCTATTGCATTATCACAAAAATGTGGAAAAGATTCTACAAAGTTTAAAACAGAGAAATATACTATACACAGTTTAAAAGAGGTGGCAAGATATACATGATTTTTTTTTTTTTTTTTTATTTGGTAGTAGTTTCACCAAATAGAAAGGTTATACCTATAATAACATCTACATATATATGTATATATGCATTATACACACCATAAAATTTATATTCCCACTTCTATCCTAATCAGCTACCTTATATATAAACATAGCAACGTTCCAATAAATGTTTGTATTCACATCATTATTAGCAAAGAAATAATTGCAATTACTAATCAAAACGATGGAAAAAATCTGTATGCTCTTCTACGTTCTAATAGGCAACTTTGATGCAAGAAATAAGCCTAAATAAAAATACTAAAACAGATTACATGCCATGAGATAAACAAGCAATGAATCAAATAAAAGAAGAAATAAAAATTCACACCTGCCCCACTATGGGTTGCCAAAAATATTATCACACAGCCTCTCCCAATCCTCGTTTGATGTCACTTTTGAAGGCGGATGAGCTAGTGGGTTCTCGCCATTTTTTATCATGTTCTTGTAATTTTCATGTAGAGTACTTCGATGGTTCTTATAACGATTAGAACAATGGCTTTCAATAATGTTCATCAAGTCTTGATTAGTCATGTCTAAGTTGAACTTCGCCTGTATCACATATTTGACTAAATAATGGTTCTGATCAACTTTTTAATTAAAAATAGTGTAAAGCTCTCACATGCTATAATAAAAATAAAAAAATTGTTACAGTATAAAGTTCTCACATATTACAGTGTTTACGATACTAATTATCATATCA
The DNA here is from genome assembly GCA_946598075.1 of Artocarpus hirsutus. Classification (NCBI taxonomy): domain Eukaryota; kingdom Viridiplantae; phylum Streptophyta; class Magnoliopsida; order Rosales; family Moraceae; genus Artocarpus; species Artocarpus hirsutus. Next base: position 54,551 of record CAMOHE010055606.1, read on the forward strand.
AACACCCTATTAAATTTTATGGCTGAGTACTTATATTGTTCATATCAAAATATTTTATTGAAGTTATCTTAATGCGGGTGTAAATGACTTCCTTATCCTTTGCATCAACCTTGCTCCGTCCTTTTACACTAAGTAGAGCGTGATCCCGTATAATTATTCCAACTCGGGACTCAAATCTTGATGCATTTTCGCCATAAGGATGAAGCTCGCCCTTGTTATAAGTCACATTCAACTTGTTCTCACTAATCAACCGACTTGTACCCTTACTACGATTAGGGCCCTGAGTTCTTTTTTTTTTTTGGTTAGCGCTGAAAAGGGGGAAAAAAACATCATACAAAATAATAAACAGTAAGAAGGAATGATAATAAATATATGGCTAATTTACCAGAAGATGTTGAACCTTGTGCACCATCAACAGGGGACGAATCAGGAGTGTTGTTGGTTAGCAGAACTGTAGACGGGACTGCCGTCAATGTAGATGAAGGAATATGGGTCGACGTCCCTGATGTTGGTGTAGAGGAAATCGATTGATTGGGGACTTAGGAGAGGGGCTGGGTGCAAGATTCTTCTTTTGTGGTGGCGTAGCTGAAAAGGAGTAAACTGAATTCTAGCTGAAATCATAAATAAATTCAATTACTAGTTGAATTCAAAATTAAACAAAGCAAAGACAACATGAAAGCAAAGCTTAAGACTAAAACATCAGAGCAAAAAAAACCAGAAGTAGCAAATCATATGGTTTTAATTTTTCGAAACACTCTCTATGATCAAAGATTTAGTCAACACTTTATTATTATTTTTTTTTGAATTTACTTAATTCTGATTACGAGATAAAGACCAATGTTCATCTCTCTTTACAAAGAACGTTCTTTACAAAATAATAATATTTATAATAATAACTAGCCCAAGTCATGTTGGTCTAGTGCCGTTGGGGTAGGGGTGGGTATTGGGTTGGAGTAAGGAGGCTTGATTTCCGTTGTATAAAAATAATAATAACAACAACAACAACAATGAAGACGAAGCCTGTATCATAATTTCAGCAATTAGTGATTCCAAGGGGTGAACTCTTCATTCTATGCCTCTGTTTTTATTCTTTGTATGAAATGACCAAGTTCAAAACATTCAAGCAGAAAAGGGGAAACGAACACATAAACTTAACATCAAATGATCAGACGCAATATGAAACAAATTACCTGCAAAGTTCAAGCCTCAACTACTACTTTGTGACTAAGAGAATCAATTTGCTTCCTTGCCTTATTTAGAGATTTTGGCTGGGTTTGTTTCCTCGGGACTCGATGACTATGAATTGATTCCTTGTTTTATTTGTAATGAGAGGTTGAAGAAGCATTATATGTAACCATGAACTGCATTATGCGCTAAATACGTGAACGTGGGAAATTATCTGGCGGGAATTCACTTTTCTCTTGGTGGACAACCGCCAATTTTACTTTGTTTTTTTTCCAAGAGACCGCCTTTTTTTGTTTTATTCATTGTGATTTTTTTCTATTTATTTAATTATTTATTTAGTGTGATTCTTTTTTTTTTTTTTTGGTTTTATATGTATATAGATGATCGATATGCTTATTTCATTAGTGAGTCATAATATTCTATTTTCTAATACTTCATTTTTAAAGGGCAAAAGCTAATATATATATATATAATGAAAAGAAACATATTGTAATCTTCTCAGTTGAAATTAAATTTTTTTTAATATGATTAAAGTAACATACTTGTAAAGAAATAACAAAATCAAACTGTAATCTAACCTGACAAAACTAAAAATAAATGTAATTATAGATTACTTTGTTCTAAAACAAATACTTAAAGAAAATATAAACAGTTATGCATCGTCGCAACCCTTTGCCGCCAAGCAATCCTCCAATGTATAAATTATTTCCCACCTGACAAAATACAGTAAATAGTTGAAGTGAGTTTTTATTTAGTGACATTAGGTATTACAATCACAATTCTTATTAAAATTATGTAAAGTATAAAATATATAAAGGCTCCAAACGTGACCATTTGTTAGAAGTCAATCAGTCTCATCATTATCATATGTATCTTCTTCGATCATATTAATTGTTTCTACACTGTCAACGGAATCGGATTCTTCATCAGTATCCAGATCTCCCTCAGATTGGTAGTGAACTTGGTCATCGCTGACAATTGTTGGGAGTTCGATGGCCGACGAGTCAATCTCTATTACCTCAACATCTTCCCGATTCAAAGGAGTCTCGTTATTTGACTCATCAAATGTTACATTGATGTCATCTGATCTTTCCTCTTGGTAAGCTTCACAAGAAAAATTGACATCCTACCTTCGTCTGCACTTTCCTGTGTTACTTTCGGAATATCTCCAAGGTGGCGATGATGTACCTTTTGCACAACCTTCCAATCTGAACCAAATTTGTCGTCAGGCAAAATAAAAGACTTGATTTGCTTGGTTTGCGAGGATGAATGGTTGATCTTCATACCACTTCGAGCTTACATTTATGCTTGTGTTATTGTATTCTTGACGCATATTATTCTGTCCATCAGTTTTATACCATGTGCACTTAAATAGTACTACTTTATGGTTTAATAAATAAGTAAGCTCCCAAACATGAGTTATAGCACAGTAGAAGTCACATGTTTTTCCATTATGTTCACCCTCTATCCAAACAGCGTAATTTTCAATGCATCATCTAACATCTTGACTTCGGTATGATATCGAACTATACATCCACTGTATTGATCTATTTGATAATCTTGCTTACATGAAAGAGCATACAATTAGTCACCTACTTCGCTCGGCAATGATTTAGGCTTTGTTTGGATGTGTAATTATTTTTTCTATGAGTAAAAACTTCATTAAAAAGAAAGTAAAAAAAAATACTTCTATAAGCAAATACTTTTTTCTATGAGCAAATATATATAATTGTAGTTATATAAACTAATTGCAAAATTTTATAAAAATCTTACTCTTTCTGTAAATCAAGATGGAAATTGTAATTGTTGAGCTTGAAAGACATTTGTGATGCCTTTGGATTGATATAATTCCACATGCTCACTGTTAGACACTGAACATTGTTTTAATCGACAATTGTGATATAATTATCGTAAAAAAATTACAAAATTAATGCATACATAGGAAACTTACTTAATATAGGGTTGCACTTCAAGACAGTTGTTTAAAATATACCAATGTGCATGGTCATATTCGGAGCCATCTTTCGAGCACAAGGAATCCTTTCTCCCAAATAACCTTATCGGTTGAGCAAAAACTGATAATATGGACTCTGTTTGTTCTTCAACTTGATCTGAATTACGCTCTAAGCGATTAAAACGAGTTTCGGTTTCATGAAGATGCATTGAACAATAGTTTAATGCTTCATTAATGATAATCCCTTCTTGTAACACATCCAGGTCTGTGACATGCAATGTTCTTGCACATAGTTTCCGGAAAAAAAAAAAAAGTTCATCAATTGCAACAAGCACACCTTTTTTTAGATGAGGCCTCAATCCAACTGGAAGCAGACGTTGCAATAGAACGTGACAATCGTGGCTATTCAAACCGACTATCTTCCCTTCACTTATGTTCATATTTCTCCAAATGTTTGCAGCATAACCATCTGGAAACTTGACAGAACTTAACCACTCACAAAAGTTTCTTCGCTCTTCCAAAGATAATGTGTAACATGCTGCAGGCTTAAAAACCTTATTACCTCTTTTCTGTAAATGCAATTCTTTGCGTATCTTCAGATTAGCCAAGTCAAGTCAGGCCTTTTCTGTATCTTTAGTCTTACCATCTATGCATTAAATTGTCCCATAGACACTCTTGCATATATTTTTCTCAATGTGCATCACATCCAAATTGTGTCTTAGTTTTAATTTCGACGAGTATTCTACGTCCCAGAAGATGTATTTTCGTCCCCAACTATTTGCAGGCATGTTACATCTTGTACTTTTTGTGGCATCTCACAACGTTTTCTGATTATTATTTTTTTTAATCATTCACATCACCTTTTCTTCTATTGTCATCCTTTGCCAATTTTTTCCTGGAATGAATATATCCATCTTTTCTAATTGTCTTAAGAGATCATCACCTATGAAAATTTTTGGAGGAGGTCGTCATTTTAGCTTACTATCATAAAGTTTATCTTTCCTCCATGGACGATCCATAGGCAAACACCTGCCATACCCCGTATAGCAAATCTTGTCTGTGATAGGAAGATGCATCCTCATTACAGATTGGACAAGTCTTTTAATCCTTGGTGCTCCACCCAGATATTGTACCATAAGCTGGAAATTCATTAATTGTCCATGACACTGCTGCATGCATTGTAAAATGTTCATCTTTTGACACATCATAAGTCGCCACCCCATTTTCCCATAATTCTTTCAACTCATCAATTAAGGGTTATAAATACACATCAATAAAACATGTCTCTCATACATCTCCATGATGGCATATTATAGGGTACCAATATAACAGGCCACACACTATATTGGATACTAAGATTACCAAATGGGCTGAAACCATCTGTTGTAAGTCCTAATCTAACGTTTCTTGGGTCCTTTACAAACCACGTATATCTTTGTCAAATTCCTTCCAAGCCTCAGCATCTGCAGGACGTCTAACCACACCGTCATTTTTGACACGTTTTTCTTTATGCCACCTCATGTCATCACATGTGTGTCGTGGCATGAAAGGTGTCTGCAGAAGTGGAGCTATTCAAAAATAAATCTTTTTCTCTGGTTTTTTTTTTTCTTTTTTCCCTTTAGTACCATCGAACTTGTACCTTGGTGCATCACAAATGGGACATTTTTTTTGCATCCTTGTGTGGTTTCCAAATAGTACACAATCATTCTTGCACACATAAATTGTTTCATAGCCTAAACAAAGATCACGCAACATGCCCTTAGCTTCATAGTGGGACTTTGGAAGATTAGGACATATTGGAAATGCTCTGTTAAGCAGTTGAAGCATCATATCAACTGACTTGTTACTCCACTTGTGTAGGACCTTGGTATGCATCAACTCAACAACAAACGAAAGAGAAGAAAAACTCGTACAACAGGATAGAGCTTTTTTTCTACTTCTTCAAATATATATATATATATATATATATTTTTTAATTTATCGGCTCCAAAATTATGTTGTTCATCTGCAGTTGTGTCATCAGGATTACTCTGTTGGGGTACTCTTCCAATTGTATCTTGTAGTAAAGGTCTCATCTCATCACTATCATCATTTCTCCCCCATGTTTGAAACAACCTCTTCGGGATTATCAAAGCTTAAATTCTCATTAGCCACTCCATGGTATATCCAATTCACCTAATGTCTTGAGAAACCATGAAACCATAAATTTCGTTCAACTCTTTACATATCTTGAAAGTAGAAGTTCACACATTTAGTGCAAGGACAACGAGTCTTATTTTCGTTGTTCAAGTGATGACAAGCAATTGCAATAAAGCTCTTTACCCCATTGGTATATTCTTGAGACAACTTATTGTTGCTCCTTATCCAATTTTTGCCCGTACTCGCTTTTTTAACTGCATAAAACCTATTCAAAATTTATCAACAATAAACACTTAATTCTTATAATAGATACATATAATTTTTCTCTGAATTCTTTTCTAAAATGATAGATTCTATCTTTTTTTTCCTAATTATTCTTAAATTTTCTTATACCTAAGTCTACAATTGAGGAGTAAATGTTGCTACAGGTAAATTAAAATAAAAATTTGGCAAAAACAAAAAAAATTAAGAACTTGACTACATCTCTAAATTTGTTCTAATACATGAAAAAATCTCCCTGTATTAAATTCTCGTGAGGTTCCCATCTTTTAATGAACTACATTATTAAAAATTAAGCAAGTACCTCATACAAATTTTGGCTAAAAAGAAAAACGTTTAATAATACACACATATAATATATATATATATATATATATATATATATATATATATATATATATATTGAACTTACTTGGCATTGTGGACTGAGTGCAGTGATTAATAACAGAGCAGATAGAAAACTTGTCACTTCCGTTAGAACAAATAACTGAAAAGATAGGGAAGCTACAGCAAAGTATATAAGCCCAAAAAAAAAAAAAAAACTGCGCATATATGTATATGTCCACATATATATACACACACACACACACATACATACATACATATCCATATTAATCAATTTTACTTACCTGAATTTTGGACTGAGGGTGTAATGATTAAATAAGGAGGCACGCTTCCGCCGTACAAGTTAAAAAAAAAAAGGTTGCAGTTTTCTTGGGGAAAAAAAGAAGTGGAAGTTATCAATAAATATAAATGAAAACTTCTTTTTATTTAGAGAAAAAAAAAATCTCAAAAGATTTTATCACCAACGCAAGAAGCTTTCACTTCTTTTTTTTTTATTAAAAAAACTTCCACCTTACGCACTAAGATGTATATTGACAAACCAAGTGACAATTTGTGAGATTAAGATGTAAATATATGGAAGAAATTTAATATATTCTAACTACGAAATATTTTTGTTGGATTTTAAATGACAACTCAAAATTGATTCCCTTAATATCAAGTAAATATTATTCTTCTAATGCTAACTGATTAAATACGAGCTTTCTGAAAAAAAAGCTGATTATATTAAAGTTCTAAATAATAATAATAATAATTATTATTATTATTATTATTATAATAATAAATAATAATAATAGCCGATGGCTGATCTATGAAGTTATTATGGTGTTGCCAACTAAAATGTAATTTAGTCTTCTTTTTTTTGCTTAAAAAAAAAGTAATCTAAATAGTGTATAGAATACTTACAAAAAAATTATATAATCTATAGAATTTAATTAAGGATTTTTTTATACAAACTTAATTATAGCTTTCTTTTTCCTCATGGGATTGATATTTCATACTCTAAATTTTTTACAACCTAAAAGATTCTAAGTCTAAAAGCTATAATAGAAAAAAAATGTACATTATTTATGACCAATTGAACTTGCTTGGATCCGTGTCACCAAGAAATCACATCAGCAAGAAGAGACAACTACACCAGGGTTCTCTGATGATAAATTTTTTAGTTATAACTCTCAAAATTAATCTGATTTTATATGAGTCAAAATTAACCTAAAGTAAATCCAATTCCTGTTTTGAAAACAAATCAAACTCTTGAAATAAAGGTAATCTTAACTTTGAAATTAGTATAATTCAAAAAATTAATAAAACAAAATCTTAATAACAATCTAAAAATCTAAAAGAGAATCTTATGCTAACTGATATAACATATTGTGTGCCAACCATTAGTCAATGAAAGTTTATCAAAAAAGAGATTACTATAACTTTCTATTAAATCAAATTTAAATTTAAAGTGAATACATTTTGCTAAGAATTATGCAATTTGTGTTCTATATGATAGCGCAGAAATTAGAACAACATATATTTTTGTATTAGTTCAATAATAACCAATCACTATAAAAAGATAAAATGGGTTTAAAAGTCTTCTTATTCCAATTTAGCATAAATTTGAATGTATTTGACTAATAATTATTAACAGTAAATTTTGTGACTACCGGGATCAAACTTTTCGATTATCAAGCCGAAAACGTAATAGTTAATGGGCGAAACAACAATTTTAAAAAGCAAGGAAAATTAAGTTTTAAAATATATATTACTGTATAAATATAGTAGGGTTCCTTCAAAAAAAAAATAAATATTATAATCATTGGAAATTTTGCTAAAATGGTATCTTAAAAAAAAAATTAGAAAACCGTTTTGGAAGAGACAAAAATTTGGGTTAATTATTATCATACACCATTTATTAACTACTGTTAATGATACCTCCAGATTCGGTAGATTAGTTGGACGTGTGGTTCATATTCAACCGAAAAAAAAATCCTTTTTCGTCATGAATTTTCATTAGCTAATAAATTTAATAATAAAATAAAGAAAGCTAGATTTCAAGAACATAATTAAAAAATAATTAAAAAACCTTTATATTGGATGTTACGATCAAAACACGATCATTATGCAACCAAAATTTTGATCCATTTCTTTGGGAGAAAAAAAAAGAACATACTTTCTATTACTTTCTATTGAATGCATTTGTGATTGAACTTTAGTCGTTGAAAACATCGTTTTAGCGACTACAAGTATTTCGTCGCTAAAGGGTAACTTTCAGTAGTATTCTGCGACTAAGATATTAGTTGTGAAAAGTAAGAATTTGCCTACAGACTTTTAGTCGTAAAATGGTTTTGAACGACAAAAATATTTTAGTGGTACCCTCCATTTTTAATATTTGGCGCCATAGAATTTTGCCACTAAATACATGTTTAGTCATTAAATCTATCTTAGCGAAGACAATGTTCTTTCCCACCAAATGATATAGCAACAAAATTTTAGTCATTGAAAACTACTATTCACGGCTAAAAGCATTTAGTCGTTGAAAGTTTAGTTGCTAAAAGTCTGATTTTCCTCTCCAACAACTGTCGGGAGTTCAATTGGGTTCAGGGCTGGCGATCAAGAGCCATATAGTAAGAAAAGCAGCACAAAACTAGGCAAGAAAGTAAGCGTGAGGACCTTTGACAAACCTGTAGATTCTGATGATGATAACGTGGAAGAGGAACAGCGACAAGAGACTAGCATCAGCAAGCAGCCGTACAATCAGAAACTAGGTAGTGAACTAAATAAAAAATTGAGCTCAATGGCCCCACGCACTTATTTTGATTCGGACGATAGCGATTCTGACAAAGATCTTCCTAAGTTGACTTCGTCCAGCAATGCTCATCCAGGCGCTGGATTTTCAAGAAGAACCAAAGTTTCTTCTTCCAACTCTGGTAGAAGTTATTCGAAGACTACTGTTTCATCCTTGGAATCTAGGACTCCTTATTATAGAGCCGAAAGCAAGTCATCTTCAAGTAGTTCTAATGTCGGTGAAACTTTACCAAAGCCTTTGTCAAAGACCAAAAGCTCAGATCATTCAGGAAGCCGAGAGCGGCATAAATTGGTGGATCAGGATTGTCCTAAACCAATTCCAGAATCTAGGAGATCCTCACGCATAGAAAGTTCAAAGCCAACTCTCTTTACAAGGGAACAAACCTCCAACTCTCTTTCAAAGTTTGCAACATCTGGGGTAACTGGCGCTTCAAATTCGCCAGTTGTTACTAGAGAGACTTCTTCAAAGGACACTGCAAGTCATGTTCATCCGAAGCTTCCCGACTCCGACACCTTCACTGCTTTCTTTCAGTCTCTCCGACAAACTCGCGAGTGAACATAGTTAATACATTGTCACATTCAGATACAGCCTCCGATCATATTTGATTTTCCTTTGCTATTGTGTATGGTTATATCACTTCCAAAATTTTTGATCTTAGAGTGGAGAGAATCTTGATTTCAACAGGACGTGTACCATATTACTTTCCTGTTGTTCTGTCGAAATTGAGTCAGAGGCACATAGTTCCTTTATTTGTTTTTACATGATTACCTTACAGAGTTTGCCTTGGTTTAAATAAAGACTGCTGTAATGAAATAAGAAGTTTTATTTTGAGATTGGAGCCTATAAAGTTGTTGAGTTATTTTCTTTTTTCCTTGGCTTGCATTTTCATATGTAGTTGTTCATCGATCACAATGGTGATTGAGGCAGGTCAGGGAAAGATGGAGAAAAATTCACATACTATATTAAGCAATAATTGATTTGTGTTGTTATCGCATGCATAACATAAGGGTAATTTCATATCAAATTCCACTTGAAGTGTCATGTTAATCTTTCATCCTTAAGTTTTTCTTTAAATAAATAATTAAATTTGTTCTCGTATGCCTTTTTTTTTTTTTTAACTTGGTATAAAAAGGGTAAATTCATGAATATACTTTGATTTCTTCTTTCTCTTTAGAATTAGTCTCTAACAAAAAAAATTATCTTGTAAATAGTCTATAAATTCAAAAAGTACATGAATGAAAATTGTTGTCTCGTAAAAAAGCTCTTGAGTCATCTTCTCTTTTTATTAGTAGTTTGTATGTTAAAAGTTGTACCATATATTTAGTCCCAAGGGTGGAGCCACGTTAGGGCCAGTGGGGGCAATCGCTCTCATTGGTCTAACCAGCTCCTTTATGATATAAGCTATTATTATTATTTTTTTAGTTTTTTTTTCCTCATGTTGCTCCCATTGAAATTTCTTCTACAATATTTATATTAAAAATTTTTTAAAAAGTTTTAATTATCTGTCTGAATTTTATATTTTGAATTTTTAGTACATTTGGAAACCTTGGCTTGAACCACAAACATTGCAACAATTTAAATTTTGTAAAAAAAACACTGTAATAAACTTGATTTGAACTAAATTTTTTATTTAAACCAAATTTTTTAAACAAACCTATTATATTTCAATTTTAAAGCAGTCAATAAACAACAATTCAACCACAATATTATGTAAAGTCATAATTTTACAAATCATAAATTTCAAAAATTGAATTAAAACCTATTAAAAAGTAATGATATATTTTAGTTAAAAATTTTGGTTTAATTAATGCCACAATATATTTTAGTTAAAAATTTTAGTTTAATTAATGCCCTATTAGAAATTTCAAGGGTCCAACATTGTTTAGTCCTTAAACTAAAAAACATATGTCAAATTTTGTTATTTTGTTAAATAAATATAGTCGAAATGTCCCATAATATATATATATATATATATATATTATTACTTTTGTAAAGTCTGATTTTTTGTAATGAGTCCCATAAGTAGATGAAAAGGTTCCTACATATATGTGTAACTTTTTTCTCCATACACAAAAGATAATTATGACTCCAAAATTAATAATTCATATAAACTTGAACCTTTTTCAATTACGTAAGTAAGTAGCACTTGAAATATTTTACGGCACTTTATGTTCATATATAAAAAAATATTTAAATTAAATGATCAGTGTTTCTCTTCAAATCATGGCATCAAAATATGAATCATTAAAGCTTGAACAAATGATTTTAAGCAAAAGAAATACTTAATATACCAATTATGAATATATGAAAATCATATAAAGTTGAACAATGTCTTGCGTTGTCCTTAAAGATCCAGACAACAAATGAGTTTTTACCTCAACACGACATGATAAGCGGAAGGCATCATTGATATGTTAACAGCTCAAGGAGAACAACAAGAATATGGACATCGACGAGTAGTGCAAAACCTCGAAGAAAATGCTTAATAAACAACAACAACAAAAAAATGGTTAATGTCTTGTGTTGATAACGTGTTATAAAACAAATGTAAAAAAATTAAATTACAAATTATAAAATAGAAAGACATAAGAAAAATAGAGAGAAAAACAATTTTATTATTTATCATTTAATTATGTACAAATATAAGCTCTCAACATATATATAAGGTAAGGATTATAAAACAAGAGAGGCCAAAAATCACAACAATAAAATAATACTAATAGAATGGTATTTAGAAGATTACGAAGGTTATAAAATATAATCAATAATAGTAATTAAGATAGAGATAATGTAATTTATAAGAGCGTAAAGAATATGAACATTATTTATAACAAAAAAAATATGAAATAATACCCGTATGATTCGGAAAGAAAGAAAGAAAGAGAGAAAGACATGGAACAAAATGAGTGCATATTTGATCAGATTTGGAAAGAACATGGGCCAATAGGCCTCATAAGTTGATAAGCAGCTTGAAAGTCAGCTCAGCCCATCTTTAGCGGACGATGAACATTTCTTTCTATACTAGTTGAGGATAGGTGCACCGTACGTATTCTATTGTATTTATAGTTTTTATAATGTAGATTATATGATTTATTTATTAAAAAACGTGGCTTATGAACAGAAAGAATAAATGCGTGGCAAAAATTACCATAGAGTTTCAACAAGAAAAAGGGTAATTTATACAGTTAGTTTTGGAAGACATGCATATGTTTTATTTTGATTGTCAATATTTACTTTTAAAGGCCTAACTATCTTGAGATAGTTTTGACCCAATAGTTTTGTTTTATTTTGACTATCAATATTTGCTTTTAAAGGTCTAACTGTCTTGAGATAGTTTTAAACCAAACGTGTAATAAAGTGTAATAAATTCAGAATGACAAAATATAGCAAAATGAAACAAACAAATCTAAAAATATATTTTGAAGATAAAAAGAAAAAAATTGGAAAGAGATAGAAATTGATTTTTGTTTTAGGTATGTTCTTTTCTTTTTTGATTTTTTTAATTACTTTAAATTTTTAAAACTCTTAGGTGCCATTATTATGTTGGATTCTGTTTGAAAATAGACAACTTTATTAATTAATTTGCTAAAATTGTTTATTTTATAAATCAAGTGAAATTTTGTTTTTTGTTTTGTTTTGTTTTTTTTTTTGGTTTAGAGAACCACAAAAACACGCGCACACATACAAACAAACATGACCTTAAGAAGAATGAAAAAAACCAACTACAATAGAAGTTAGAATTAATCATAGGGAAGGAGATTATTTCAATAAGAAATTTAAGATTAAACTTTTAAAAAATTTACAATAGAGCAATAAAGTTGAAATAACAAAAAAATAAAAAGAGGAACAAGAAGGAAAAATATATGAGAATATTAGGATAACAGACTATTGTGGATATTTGGACGCAAAAATATAAAAAGGAAAAAAAGCTCCTGAAAAGAAAAAAAAATAAGAAAAAAGGTAAGGCATTGGAAAAAAAAAAAAGAAAGTAAAATTTCAATGAAATTAAAAAAATTCCTTTGAAATAAATCTTTCAAAAGTTAAAAAAACGCATAAATGTTTTAGAATAAAAATAACATGTATGAGATTGTCACGTGTGAAGTACATGGCTTCAACTACCTTATTATTTAAGACTAGTACGAGGGATGTCCTGTTAGCAAATTTGTTTTTATTATATATATGTGTGTGTGTGTGTGTGTTCTTTCTTGTAAAAACAATCATGTTAAATTATTAAGTATATTAACAACATTTTAGTATAAAAACAATTCTTCTAATTATTTATCATTTTAAAATTAAATTTAATTCAACTACTATTTTTTTAATTATTCATATTAATTTTGCAAATATTTATTTGTAAAGGCATTGCATTTATGTTTGTGCGGAACACTTTTACAATAAAAATAAGATTTCAAAAAGATATTTATGAAAAATTGTTTTAAATGGGGAAAATAGTTTAAAAAGGTATTTATTAGAGCCATGTTTGATAAAATAATATTTTAATAGACCACATAAGAAATGTTTTAACGAAGGATGAATTTGAAAAAAAAAGTAACATATTTATGAGAAATATTCGAAGGTATAAAATATTAAAGAAAAAAAGCAAATAAATAAAAAAGCAAGCAAACAAGAAGGTGAAACAAGCACATAAACATGTTGAAGAACAAAAAAGAACAACAACATTGCCTCTTCTATATATTCTATAGATTAGTTGAGAGCACGTGCTATGTATGCTTGCGTATTTTGTTTGTTATATTCTTTTAGACATGAAGATCTAAATTTTTTTAGTTTATTTTCTTAAGAGCTGAGTTGACTTTAGTTTAAAAAAATTAAAGAGACAAGCTTTTAGTTGGGCCGATTAAATAAATTATTTGTGAGATATATATAAAAATATTTGAGTGGGTTCGAGGAAAAAAAATATTTAGACAAGTACAAATTTAAAATGAAATATTTCATCAGGGCCATTAGTGTGTATATATATATAAGGGTCACATTTGAAAAAAAGTGTATATATATATATACATATATATATGAGGGTCACACTCGAAAAAAATATCGATTACGTGAAAAAAGTCACACATAGAAGCGAAGTTACTTCGATAAGAGTATATTTGGAAAAAAAAAAGGGTAAATTAATTTAGAAAAACAAATTATCTTGATGATAAATATTTCAAAAAAAAGTTATAAGACTGCACAGGAAACATGAATTAGGGGACAAAATTCTTTAGGCAATCTCTTACTTTTGAGCATACGTTGTGCCAATGTCAAGGATAGTTCAGTTCTTTCTTTCTCTAACTCCATTTTGTTAGGGGATCTGGGAACAATTAAGGGTCGTCGTATTCTATTTACTTTGTAAAACTCTTGTACCTCTTTAGAAGTGAATTCTCCTCCTCGATTGAACCTCACAGTTTTAATCTTGCATGCATTATCTTTCTTAACTGTAACTTTAAAATTTTTGAAAACTCATAAAGCTTTTAATATTTTCTTCAAGAAATCTATCCATGTTTTTCATGCCATAAGTCTCCTCCTTGATTGGAGCTCATGGTTTTATCTCACACACATTTTCTTTCTTAATTGTACCTTTAAAATTTTTGAAAACTCCAAAAACTTCTAATATTTACTTCAAGAAATATGTTCATGTTTTTCGTGCCACAAGTCGTGCACGAGACATGAAAAAATTGAAAACTACAATACGAACAAGATACAATTTCTTTGTCGGTCAAACCGAAAATACACGAGATCAACCCGTAAACTAAAGGCATAAAAAACTACTTTTTTGTTGCACTTTAGATGGAGTTTAAGCTTTATAACCTATCAATAAGACAAGAAAAACAATAAAAGAAAACAGTTCATGGTCATAGCCATTAACATAGATAAACCATAAAGTCCACCTCCAAAATGCAAAATCCTACTAGAAGATAACGAGTCCATCACACCAAAGTCCAAACCTATATATCAAATTCCAACAACAAAGTTGTAAGCATACAAAATAAAATATCACAACAAACTTAAATAAACACTCCCAATAACAACGGAGTTCAAATCAGTCCCAACAACAAAAAAGTTCAAATCCCTTAAAAAAAAAATCCCTCATCAGGCTTGAAATCTTCCACATCTACTTCTTGCTCCAGATCATGCACTACTTTGTGCCTCAAAATCAGTATTGTTCACCTACAATAGAGTCAACCGAAAAAAAAAAAAAAAAAGAGAGAGAGAGTAAAGGTCAGAAAAAAAATCTGAAGATCAGGTTTGGCAAAGTTAAGTTATCGCAAGTAAGGGGAGACATGGAATTGTAACAGAATAACACTCAAACAGACCCAACAAATACAATGATAATATAGAAACATAGCATAAACAATGGACCACAATTCCAGGTGAACCAATTGTTCCCTAACATGACCACAGCCTGAAATTGACCTTTTTTTGTGTTATGTTCGGTTGGACCTGAATTTGACCCTCATTTATTCTCTCCCAATCCGAACTTGCAAAAATCGTGTTGTTTTCGACTTGTGTTATCATATCATGACTTGTATTGTTTACTTCAAACAAGTGAAAACTGAAAGTTTGAATTAAAAATACTCCAACAATTCAAATTTTGTACGAAAAAACATTGTAATAAAATTAGTTAAAACTAAAATTTTTCTTTAAAACGGTGTTCGAAACGGGACAATTTCTAGAATTCAACTACAGTGATAGTGCCAAACAAAACTACAGTGCTAGTGAAGAAATATATAACTCCAATAAAACACCGTTCGGGTGATGAAAATAACAATTTCAGACGGGATTCTGTAAATAATAAATCCAAAACATTGTTGTCATGCCAAGAATATTGATGCAAAGAAGTAAAGAAAATTGATATAGGCAAGGAAAATTTTTAACGGGTCGTCTCATACATATACAAGCGACGACGACAAGAAAAAAAAAAAAAGGACAGAAGAAAAGAAAAACCATGTCATCTGAGGAGATCAAAAGAATGTTACAAACCAAAAAAAAAAAAAAAAAGGATTCTAATTCAATGCTTTGTACTTTCTTTTCTTTGCAAATTTTATCCTTATATATGTTACAGAAAGATCACGAGCTTCACATAATCTTGCTCAACCAATTGTTGAAGGAAGAGTTGATGGCCTATCGGCTAAAACATATCAATGAATACTAGCACTATCAAGCCACTAGTAAGACAACTAGTTGTCACGGAACAAAATGATCTCCATAAAAATCTCAGAATTTCTAGCGTCATCAGACATATTTAAAAAAAATTCCATAAATATTAGAAATAATCGATGAAAATATAAATTTCAGAGAGATTGTAGTGTATTACTTTTACAAAAAAATGATAAATTATCAGAAACTTAAACAAAATTTTGTAAATTCCAGCCATCAACGAATTTATATATTTATTTTTATTTTTATATTATTAATGTTCTATTAGCTATATATTTTTACCACTTGGCATACTTGTACACATTTTCTGATACAGTGTGGAGATCAAACTGCGCCCTCCCAAATGTAAGCCCACCCCATCTCACCTGCGTTACTCCATGTTGTTTGACCGTCCGGTCATTAGCCATGCTTGTACACTTTGTACTACTCAGCCACCCAATATATACACTAGAAACTACTACAACTCTACTTGAACAGAACCAAACACTAAGCCCAAATTAATTAGACCCAACAAGTTAAAACTAAGTCTAATTAAAGTAATGGGCCTGCAGAATCAAGTTTATATTCCAACATGGAGGAGATGCATGAGTTCTATAGAGGAAGTCTGGCTTATTAAAGTACTCAAGGAAAAACAATGAATTCTAAATTACCAGTCACTGTCCCTTGCAAAATTTAAAATGCAATGCAGGATTCTCTCAACAATGTTACAATATTTTTCAGACTAGTCTTTCTATACGATTAACAAGCTCACATTTTTCCAAAATGGTTCAGTTTGTAAAGCAATTATGACACCAAACATGAATAGTAAATGTTCAAAAGTGTAAAGAGAAATTTTTAAAAATATTAGTACGACCTCAACCTCCAAAACTACACATCTTCAAAATGTTGGTCAATTTTCTATTTGGAATATTGTGACTAGACCTGCATACCTCGGTTTGGGACGTTGTAGTTTAGAAGCGGGAGAATGAGTTCCAAGTAGTCCTGGTGGTCGGAAAATTCATCAGAAACATCACCCTCCAGTGTCCTTCCATATCTGTTGGAATATTGTGCTTTGATCCTCTCCATATCTGGTCTTTTAGCCATTGTTGCGATGACCCACACAATTGTTTCATGATCGTTTTGAATTCTTGCCGTATGCAGCAACTGTAAGAGTACTCGCAGAAACAATATGTTACATACACACGCATATAGATATATAGCACGCTCATGAAGGCAACCATTGGTTTCAACAATAAATTGCAGAAAATTAACAAAGCTGATATCTAGGCCACCTATAGTTGATCTCAAATTGAGATGAATGTGCTCCAATTTGAGTTGGAGAGGAGTATGAGCAAAGCTTGCGCAGAGTGGGAGCAAAGCGACGAGAACACAAGTTGCTTGTAAGCGTCATTTATTTTAAAAATTCTCACTTTCTTCATTAGACTTTGTCATTTCTTCTTGATGTCAAGATTTAGACATGGGTGCTTTATGAGTGTAATTTTTAACTTTTATTGCATAGGGTTACTGTGGTTAATGAGGGCTAGATGCAGAAATTTGCGAGAGGTAAACACGTGAAATAGCAAGTGCATATATTTTCACAAGTCTAAAATTTGTCCTCTGTTAAATTCTTTGTTGGTCACACCTTTTCCAGACAAAGAAGACTTTATAGTAGCAGTTAAGGAACATGTTATTTAGAATGGGAGAAAAATAAAGTTTAAAAGGAATGAAGTTTTGACAGAGTTAGGAGGGCTTTTGACGAGGGTCATCAAAGATCAATAAGAACCCAGTTTTGTTATAAAGACTTATAATCCAACACATACTTGTCCCAAAGTTAGTAAGAACTCATTTACTTATGCCAGATGGCTGTCAACCAAATACAAGCATAGCTTCACGGAGAATGAAAACTGGGACTTGACAAAGTTTCAACACAAGGTAAATAATCTATCCTACGTTGCATATGTATCAAGAGGTCAAGTATACAAGGCAAGACAGCTGGCGAAAGAAAAAATCATGGCTCATATTCTTAACAATATGTAATGTTGTAGAGCTATGGTGAAGAAATTGTAAAGACAAATGCGGGTTGCACAGTGTTTAAACTATTGGAGAGAAAAAAAAGAGGTTTAAACGCTGCTACATTGCTTGGGATGCTTGTAAAAGGAGGTTAAGCTTTGGATGAGTTAGTCCCTTTTGCAGAGCACAGACATTGTGTTAGACGCTTGCTAAACAGTTTCAGGCACGTTTTTAAAGCTCAAAGATTAAAAGGTAAGTTTTTATGGCAGCATCAAAGACGAGAACAGTTGCTCATTTTACAAAGGAAATGAAGAAGATAAAGGCAGAGGATGTAAAGGCATATGATTGGATGTAAAGGCATATGATTGGTTGTGTCCTATTTTAGTACCCACCCAAAGTGTGACATGTTGCTTAATAATTTATGTGAATCTTTTAATGGAAACCTAAAAGTGTTGGATCATAGCGTTTACC
The DNA here is from genome assembly GCA_946598075.1 of Artocarpus hirsutus. Taxonomy (NCBI): domain Eukaryota; kingdom Viridiplantae; phylum Streptophyta; class Magnoliopsida; order Rosales; family Moraceae; genus Artocarpus; species Artocarpus hirsutus. The sequence continues at coordinate 72,865 of CAMOHE010055606.1, forward strand.
AATTCTATAGTGTTTTTTGAGAGGGAGGTATCGGTTGATGACTAAGCTAGCTAATGAAAGACAATCAATGTCCAAATGATTTAATGATACAAAGAATTATGGATCAAGCTACCCTTGAATCATGGAATTGTGTACACAATACACAGAAGAAGGGCAGTACCAAGTAAGAGGGGAAGTGTATTGTTTGCAGTTAATTTGAAGGATCACACTTGTAGCTACCGGAAGTGGGACCTAAGTGGCATTCCATGATATGCATGCAGTATTGGCAATCTTTAAACAAAGACAGAAACCTGTAGATTATGTTGCAGCATGGAATAACAAGGAAGCACAATCTAAGGCATATGTTGGTATTTTAGTGCCCATTAGAGATGAAATTGAGTGGCTAATGTCTAAGAATGCTCTATTATTGCCACCGGTAATTTGTAGACAAACAGGTCGATCCAAAAAGCTAAGAAAATTGGAGCATGATGAGCTAAGTTCTAATGAAAGGGAGCAAAAAAGAAACTTTGTTTAAATTAAATGCTCATTATGTGGACAGAAACTATTCTTGGTATATTACAAACATTTACTTTAAATTTGGTAAATTAGAAATATTACCTTTCTTGCCAACAGTATTTGAGATGGTATAATTTTTACCAGGAGCTAATGAATCAGTTTTAAGGAATTAAATTTGAAGACATTTTTAGAGAAAAAAGTTAGCATTTGGAGTAGAAAATTTATAGATTTCAGAGTTCCCATTATATTGAAATTAAGGGGAAAAAAAGGGGCTTTTGACGTTTATTATAGGATGGCATGAAACTCATAACAGTACTCCTATGTAATTTGAAAAATTAAGAGCCAATTTTAATAAGCAAAAAAATCAAGGACTAATATTAGAGGAAACAAATATGCAGGAACTTAAAATAAGACAAAGCATAAGAGTATTGTTAAACCTACAAAATAATATAACAACTACAACTGCTATCAAATTTAACGGTTCCCATCCAAATACTTTACGGATTCTAAAAGAGAGATTAATTATAAAATTTTTTGGAGTTCAGGGAGTACTGATTATGGGACAAAACTAAGTGACTAATCTGAGAGAGAAAGAGAATGAGGAGACCTCTCATGAATTTGTCTCCATAAATATAAGGCGTAAATTACAAAAATAAACCCTATATATTAATATTTGCAAATTAATACTTTATTCCCAAGTGTTATAACCTTAAGACTCAAAATAGTTTGATGACCAAATTTTTCATAAAATAATAAGCAAAAAACAAATTAAAAATGGTAATCATGAGTATGTAGTAGATAATTTGAGGGCCTACTGCCCTGCTATTAAACAGTTCAGATTGCAAAACCTTACCTCGGCAAAATACTTGGGACGGTCCACAGAGCATTTCATTATTGTCATAAGTCCATCCTCAAAAAGCCCATCTTGTGCACTCTTTAAATCCTGAGAAATTAAAAAGAGCATGGTTATAGACTACAGCAAACACAACCAAAACATAAAATATGGAAAGACAAAGGGCACGAGAAGTAACATATACCATTTCCAGGGATCTCCCATAATTTGTAGGGTAAGCATCAAAAACAGCACTGATATAATCTTTACTTTTTCCAAGTACGTTGTTCATGATAATCTTTGGGGGAGATTCGGCGTTTTTTGCAATCTCTTCATGTAGAGACATCAAAGTACTTGCGAGCTGCTCTCAGTCTACCATATCTACATCATCATCTCCATGACGTGCAGGTGGTATGCTTATAAATTTCAGCAGCAACTACATGAATAAAATACAAGTTGAAAAAAAAATTGATCTCGGTTGGCTTCATTAAATTATAAATCTGAAGTAGGAAATTGAAGTGTTAAAAGGCATAGAAATCCAGCAGTTCCGAATTTATTAATCTAGTACTGCTACTAACTGTGTTGTATCTGCGTCTTGTTCCGTATATTGTTACTCTTTGTCTAGTTCAATACTTCTCTTATATGCGCAACTATATATATATCTATTTGTGTGTGATAGGATCCAAGATCTAAAAGAGGCAAACTGAGATTGTATTGAATGTGATAAAAAAAAATAAAAGGAAAATACAACATTGTTGCAAGAATTCGAGAGATTTGTACTTGTTGTGAAATTTTAGTTTTCTGGTTGTGAGCAGCATATTAATATAACAATTATACTATGATTATTTAATTACAGATTTAAGTAGTCTATTTACGGAAATCCCATAGACTACTAACTGACTTATTAAGTTTTATGGGACCCTTAGTGGAAAAGTATATAAAGACATTATAGGTTATGGTCCTCCTACATATCAAATCATTTTAAAACTTTCTCTTCTCCCTATCAAGAAGAGAAAGAACCCATTGAAGAGCAAGGTGATTTGATTCAAGAAGACAATCACCCGTTCATCCAATGTGTCTATCATCATAGAAATTGCACTAAAGAGTTGATAGCTGCTACCATAGATACAGGTATTTATCTTTAATTTAATTTTTTGATAATTTGGCATGGTATGATCCTAGGACTATGTTATGGTTATTCTAGAGTTCTACAAAATTATAAATATCTAGAATTAAGAATTTTAACAGCACTTTCCCAATAAACAAAGCTCAAAAAACACATATACTAATTTCCTATATATTCAGTAGTGACCTTCTCTTCTCTCACTCTTTTATTCTAGTTCTCGCATCACCTAGAACTAACCAACAGAATAACATTAAATATTAGTTATTACTAATTGTCAAACTCAATCAATCAATCATTATTATTATTATTGCTGCAAATCAATCGATTAATTTGATGACTTGCATATTAAAAATACAAGTGATAGTGGAAATATCTGAACAATATTCCTTCTTAAATATAATCTTGGCAACGTAATCTAAGCATTCTTATACACAACACGAACCAAATTGTTAATAAACATAAAACATACGTACCTCTTTATGATTGCCATCAGTGAACTTTCCGATGTCAACTTCAAGTTGTACTCCAAATATTGCATGGTATCTTTCTTTGATTTTTTCAATCTCCGATGGGGTGCGAGAGCATATGAGTCGCGTGGCATGTCTAAGCAAGTTATTTTTCAATTGGTCATTGATTGCAATTGCATCGAAATCCTCACATTCAAACACAGTAGAGCCGCCCAGAGGCTGAGCGATGAGTAGGAAATAAAATAAGAAAAATTAGTTACCACGAAATATGTATAGTTTCTGATTCTGATCTTAATTAAGAACTGCATGCATACTCATATAGACAGGTAACATATAGTTCCAATAATAGTAGGAAGGATTCCCAAAGATATAAATAAATAAACAGGGCGGTACTACATGGCCAAATAGGTGTATATATACATAAAGGAATACAACCAACTTTTTTAGTGTCTTTTGCATTAGATCACTTCAAAAGTTTTATGAACTTACCCACACTAAGGAGAACACAACACCACAAAGTCGTTTCATACATGCATAAACGTCCCGAGCGTACGATTCTCGGCCGTATATACTTATGATACGAGAAAGCATATCACGATGACATGACTCTTGCCGAAGACCACGCATTGCTTCTGCTTGCATTGGACGAGGCGACTCTGCAAAAAATAGATATCATCAAAATCAGGAAGAGGGAAAAAAGAAACTTTAGAGTTATTAAGTAATCGATATCCTTATTGTTGAGAATCCTCTTCCTTTGAAGGTTTAATGTTTTGCCATCTAAGGCTTATTTTAGTAAGTTAGTTGCAATTTGAGTTTCAACTTGCTACATTATAAAATTCTCATATGCTATAGTGAAAAACAAACGTTGCTATAGTATAAAGTTCTCACATGTTATAGTGTTTAAGTTCCAATTTTGTTTCCAAACACTCTATAAAGCATTGAAGAACATGGTTGTAACAAAAAAATTCTAGTTCAAAATAATTTTGCTACAGTATTTTTTCTCACAAAATTTGAATTGTTATAATGTTTTAAGTTCAAAGTAATTTTGATTCAAACTATGTTTTAAAATGGGCTTAAAGACTCAACAAGATTATTCTCAGACCCACAAAAAAAAGTTATCATTTTAAAAACAGCGGCAACAAATTGAATTAAAAAAGAGACAACTCAAAAAAAAAATTTAATTTGGTAGACCATTTTATAGTGTAGCTTTCTTTTAATGTGCCTTTCAAGTACTTCATAGGTAAATTTTTTTTTTCGTAATCATAAGATAATTTAGTTTTTGTTCGATACAAAATCTTTTTTTTTTTTTTTTTTTTAGTGTCATGAATATTTATTGGGCAAAAAGTGAGACAGTACCTGAAGACAAAGCAATGCGAAGCCAGTTAACCTTATCTCCAACGGTAGCGTGCATAGGGTATTCCATGGAGCCACGTCCATCATAGCTGTTACTCCCACTTTGGCTATGTTCTACCTGTATTATAAAATGCACAGGCCACACGTATAATTAATATATATATATATATATACGCAAATTCAATATTAGTCCCATTACATGATTCTATGTGCGAACATAAACACACTTTCCTACGTCTCAAAAGGAGAGAGATGATAATATATGACAGAAAAATGGAAGAAAATGTTAGCCAAAGATTCCTTTGTAAGCACATCACCCACGTCTTTTGTCATTATTTCAATATGCATAACACACACATATCCATACATACACATGACACTCATATATCATTACATATATATATATATACATATATACATACACACACACATATATATAAATGTAAATATGTAATACATACATGATGATTGGGATCTCTTGTCTGAAGCTTTATTTTGTAGCATGTCTTTTCTATATGGTGGATTATAAGGTTAAACTTTAAAAGAGTTTTTTTTTTTTGGATTTTAAGAGAAGAAATATTGTTTCATGGTACTGTTTAGATCGTTGATATATGCTGCAATAAAAAAGTGTATATTGTTTTAAAATTTTTTTAATCAAAATGTATGTTGTCTTAAAAAAGGGGAAAAACAAAAGAACTAAAAAATAAATCATGAACTGACAAATTTATACACACATAAATTTTATTTGATGGGAAAGAGAAAAACTATTTTAGATTTAAATGGATGTATACAGACCAGACCAACATAAAATATTTATTATAAATATCCCTTGCAGAATAAAAATAAAAAGCGAAACAAAAAAAACAAAAAAAAAAAGCAAAAACAAAAAACATTGTATATATGCGTGTGTATACAGTATATATGTGTATATTAAATACGAATTCAATCTCTCTCTCTTTTGAAAATGTCTTCGAATTTTTAAGTATAATACCGATTATCGGTTGACTCGTTGAAAAAAAAAAAAAAGTTAAAGCTCAGGCATCCAGAAATTTCCATTTAAGACAAAATCCAAAGAATATCCCGTTTAAATCCGAAATGTTTCTTAGGGGAAAATCTGAAGGTATGTATCATCAAGGAGCAAAAACAACTTAAACTTCTAGTACGTTTTGACCAAAAAAACAAAAACAAAGAACAAAAAAAGCTAAAAGGCAAAAAAAAAATCACCAAACAGTTAAACGATAATTTAAGAAAGGCACATCGATTACCTTAAAAAAAAATAAAAATCACATCGATTAACATTTCATCATATACCGCGATCGTTTAAAAAGCAGATCCATCTAATTATAAAAAAATAAAAAGAAAATCAGATTGTAATATCTTAATTATCACTAAATTATTTACCTGAGCAGCCATATTGATGAGCTCGAATTCCAATTCTTTCCGAGGATCGCAAAGAGAGAGGTATTGTCAGATTTTTTTTTTTTTTTTTTTGTAAGGTATTCGGAGGCAGTTGTGATCAGCCCACCTCGAAAGAGAGATTTTATAGTGCCTGCTCAAGGGTTAGAAACCCTAAGTCAACAGTCAATGTTTTAATATTACAGTTTATGCGTAAGATCCAAGTGACCTTTTTTATACGTTGTCTATACTCTTTTTTCCTGTATTAACCTCGAAGTACAATTAAAAACAATCATTACCTCCCAACGGTAAAACCAAAACATCATTTTTAGGATCCCACCAACCAATCAAATTTGAGATAATTTAACTAATGGTGTGAAGCAGAATTAGTTATATAATTGCGTTTTTTAAAATCATTACAAACACCTGAATTTCCTACTTTTTTCAACACTTAAAGTAAAAACACAAAAACACGTGTACATTTAATAGAAAACATGTTATAAATCTTCCAAAAAAAACATATTATAAATGTCTTATATACGGGTACGTATTTTTTACCCTAAAAGACAAAAGCACTTTCTCCCGCTTTCATTTTTTTGATTGTTGGAGATCCTATTTTTAATTTTTTACCATCTTTCCTATTATTTGGAATTACAAGATAGTCCTTTGAAGTTTAAGATTTTTTTCAACTTCATCCCTCTAAAAATATAGATGAAGTTAAAGGTGTTCAAGAAATCTGTCAATTTATTCAATCCATTCAATCTAATAAAATCAAATCCACCAGATGAGATTGAATTATGAAAAATATAGATTGATTTTTAGAATTTTCCTAAGTCGATATATATATATAGATATAAACTAGATTACAGATTGAGTATCTCTTAAGTTGTGTAATTCGTGAATCCAAATTATGTATAAATTATATATGCATGTACATAAATATACACACACAATTTAATAAATATATAGACATATACTCCTACGGTTGTATCCAAAGTTTATACGCTTAAAAATAAGAGCTTAATCCAATTACAATGACCAATATTTTTCACTCATAACATTTTTTTTATGTCTAATAAGGTGCTTGGTATAAAAGTTTGAAGGAAAGGAAATTGTGAGAATGGCTGATTAACTTCATTGATACAATGAGTATACTTTGTAGTATTTTACAAACAAATATAAAAAAAGGAAATAGCTACAAATCAAAGGCATGTGACCAATATGTAAGAGGCATGGAAGCATGACCTGATTTAACAATGTGTCGGTGACGGCGCTCAGCAAAACCATTGTTCCTTGCGGTGAAGATAAAAAATGGTTTTAAGTTTTTATTTAACACCAACGGGAGTATGCTTGTTTAGGATATTGAGTTAGAAATTGCCTTGATTTCGGCTGTGTTGTGCTAAATAAAGTTGCACGTTTAATTTAACGCTTTTACTAGAGGAATTGCCGTTTAGTTTTTTTTTTTTTTTTTTTCGTACTCCTTTCTTACTGGCTAACCCTCTGAAAGATCAGTTGGTACAAATAGAGACATTCTCATTTCATAACACGTGTATATATATATATATATATATGTATGTATGTATGTATCTTTATGGACCTTAAAACAATATCTTCTGCAAATCAGCATAGTCAAGATTAGGATTTATACTTCTATGAAGATGTATTATTTTCTGTACGTTTAACATCAGACAAACATTATAGAGGCTTGGGTCACTGTGAGAAACACGTACTCTTGTGGTATTGTTATCTAATTTTACCTTTTTTATTAGAAAGTTAGAAACATAGCATTTCTAATTATTATAAAAGACATTATTGTTCTCAAGTATTTTAGGTTAAGGTAAATATGTGTTACTTAAAGGTATGTTGGCTTTTTTAATTAAGAGAAATGGTGGGATCAATAGGAGGGGGAAAAAACTGACAGTGGTGATGAAAAAAAAATGGTTTATAACCTAATTTAGTCGTGAGGGGGTTTCTACAATAGCATTTGATAAAAGGCATTTTGGTAAGATTTTGTTTTTCATCCGTTAGATTTAAATTAAAACTAATTAAATAAAAAAACTATCTTGTTATGCATCTTTTTTATTTTGATGTAATTTTATTAAATCCAGGAATAAAAAAATGGGCACTATTAGTAGAGATGTCAAAAGGTTACACCGGGCTAGCCTAACATTTTTTACCTTAACCCCATGATGGGTCTAGACTGGACTTGACGAAAAACCCTCAAGTTCAGGCCCAAGCCTTAGCTTTTGAAGGGCCATGTCAGGTCTAGGTGTAGGCTCTACAAAGCCAGCGTTATATGGGTAATCCTATGACTTTAAATTTCAATATTTTTATTTATTTTTAATAAGTTTTGATAAAAATTAAGTATAAAATTATGGGACTATCAAGTGTAAAAAAGACTTCTAAATATTATATAGAATATTAAAAAAAAAAAAAAAAGAAGTTTGCTCTTTCAATATGTAACTAACTAATGCAAATTTATGTTTTAAATTTGTAACATGTATGAACATAATAAATATCCTTGTCAAAAGTTTTACAAACCCGTGTTTATCGTAGTAGTTGGTAGACTATTCCTAAAGAGCTTGGTGTGTGGGGGCCAGAGTGAGATTTTTAGATATGAGAAAAAACACACACAGGGATCCTACTGTTTTTTTTCCCTCACGGGGACCAAAAAACAAGTGAAAAATTATACGAGTTTTGAACAAGATCATTTTCTAATAATTTCCCTCAAAAAAAAAAAAAAAAGTCACCATCAGCGGATAAAAGTGACAGCAAAAAACCCATCTAGAAGAGCAACTTATTACCAGCTGTCAACTTTCAGTTCGCTTTGGCTACATGCAATTGTGGAAGACCACGAGCTCCCGAACATAAATTAAAACCAAAAAAAAAAAAAGTACATCTTGTGTGAATTTAGCATCAATATAAGATTACAATATTGGAGAAACTACAGCATGATTTTACATCACGAAACCTGTTTCTTCCTATCAATTTTTACTAAGGAAACCCTCTCTGCCATCTAATATATTATTGGTCGACAAAATTGACCAAGTGGGACCAAAAACTCAAAAGCCCTCTCATGGAGATGGCCAATCCTACCCATGTTTTTGGCTTCTTTTTTTTTTTCCTCTTTTTATTCTTTCTTTCTTTTCTTCACATAAAAAAAAAGAAAGAAGATAAATTTGTTTGACCGAAAAAGTAAGATATTTTTATTGTTAGGTTAAGATTTTAACAATTTTATTTATAAATATTTTCATTTAAAATTGTTTGTTATAGAACTGTTTGTAGTTGCAGCTTAAATCAAGCTGTTAAAAAATAACACTCCGACTCCGCCATACTTTTTGTGACGTCCAAGGAGAAGCCTCCGTGTATTCCATATTGTAAGCACAAGTCAACGATAACTTCTTTTTATTGATTTTTTCTCCTCACCCCAAATCAAAAAGGAAAGAAAATTAAAAGAAAAAAAAAATCCGAATTAACACCATTCCAATATGGCTTCCTCTGCAATTTCTCCAACTTCAGCTCCTTTCATCAACAACGTAAATTTTATTACATGTTACATAATTTTCTTTACTGTTACGTACAAATTTTTGCTATTATTTGTTTATTTGCTTATTTTTTTGTTTCTGTTAAGGGATGCAAATCAAGAAAAAGAATAGCACTCTCCAAGAAAATCTGTTCAGTCATGTCGCCCCGGAGATCCGAGCGCAAGCCTGCCACAACTGGCTCGGTTAAGGATTTTTTTTTTTTTTTGAGTTAATGGGTTTTTTTGTTTTGTTGTTAATTATGATGGGTTTGATTTTATTTTAATTTTTAAATACTGATAATAATAATTTCAGTTGGAGACAGGGATGACGATGACAGAGAAGATATTGGTTAGGGCGTCCGTGAAAAGGCATTTGAGTCCAGGGGAGAATGTTTGGGTCAACGTTGATGTTTTGATGACTCACGATGCTTGTAGCCCTGGTTCCTTTGCAATTTTCAAGAAAGAATTCGGCCATGATGCTTGGGTAGTTTTGATTTTTTTTTTAGCCCTTTACTTAATTATGTTAAAGTTTTGAGTGAAATTGTTTGGATAATTGATCCCTAGGTTTGTTTAGTTGGAAATGTGTGGTTACTTTGCAAGTTGAAAAAACCTGTTGTTTACATATAATTTATATTTTATTCCGACTTGATATAGTTATATAGCTGACCAACTGAAGGATACACAGGTTTTTTTTTTTTTTTTTTTTTATTGCAACTTAAAAAAAAATCATGTAAATTTAAACTGTATTTTGGGTTTATTACCATCTGTTTTGAATCCTTTTTTTTTTTTTTTTTGAATGGCCATCTATTTTGAACCTCATGAAATATATATTTGCATTTTAAGTTTATTGAAACAGACCATCTATTGTGTATCTCATCAAATATATACTTGGACATTTAAATTATGTAACAAATTCATATAATGTTAAAGTCAATGATTAATTTTGACTAATTTGATGACAAAAATTTTTCCAAGAAAAAAAAAATTAAACAAAGAAGTTTTGTTATAGAGAAAAAAAAATTGACCATGTGTGAGTTGAGATTTTTTTTCTATGTTTTTCTTTTTAATTTCTTCGGTTTTTTTTTTTCAAAATATGGAAATTTGCCACTTCTGGTATGAAATTGTAACACTTGTTTTGACATTATAAGGTTTGGGACCCTGAAAAGATTGTAGTCATCCCGGACCATTACATATTTACTAGTGATGAACTTGCAAATCGTAATGTGGATATCTTGAGGGATTTCTGCACTGAGCAAAACATCAAGTACTTCTATGATGTTAAAGATCTGAGTAATTTTAAGGTACAGCTTACCAATCTCTCAAATTATAATTGGTTTCTCTCTTCTTGTGTAATTTTTTTTTTTTTTATTTTTAAGGATTGATGTATTTTTCTTATGTATTTTAAGGTACAGCTTACCAGTTTATAAGAACTGTCGTAACCACTTCTTAATTGATAAGAATTATGGGCCACAATTTAAATTAAAATAAAATAAAAATAAAAAAATAAAAAACGGTTGTTTTATTTTAATAGAGAAAATCTTAACATTGCACTCATATCATGCTTTTACTTCTGTGCTATATTTTGGTAATGATCACTCTACTCGCGCATATCATTGGCGAAATCTCTGTTTCTGGTGCAACATATAAAGCTATGGAGTTTGTGGGCACAACTGTTGAAAGTTTAAGTGTAAGTAAACTTCAATTTCAAAATATTTACACTACAAGTACTAGCGAAAGCTCCATATATGTCGGCTGGCTGCAGTTGTCGTTTCGTTTTTAACAAAACAGAACTTCAATTTGTTCTAATCAAGATGGAAGAAAGGATGACTGTATGCAACATGGTTGTTGAAGACGGGGGAAAGAACGGGGTTATCCCGGCAGATAGCACTACGCATAAGTACCTGGAAGTAAGTGCGATAGATTGTTACATGCAAATTAATCGACAGCTCCGACACAAACACACATCTGTAGCTTGTTTTTTACATATAAGCCTTTCTTGTCATAAGGGGTATTTTGTATACATATGTTTTGCTCTTTTGGTGTCTGACTTTATCTATTCTTTACACAGGATAAAACATCCGTGCCGTATGAGCCCGTTTACAGTGACGCGCATGCAAGGTAAGTTATAACATTTTTTTTATTGGCTACAAGTTAAAAAGGGTGGTCATGCTGTGTTTCGTTCTTTGGATCCTAGTTTCAGCTTGTTAAGATATTCTGCAGTTTTATTATGGATTTATAAGTGTCATGTTATAAACTATATGCCATCTTCTCTAGGTGATTGATAACATCTCAACACTTTTATAACGAACTGAATTAGGAATCTGATCAATTTTCAAGTTCTTCTATGACCCGTTTCACGTTGTTAATTTTGTTGTAAAAAAAGAAGTTTGTTCTTTCAATATGTAACTAATGCAAATTTATGTTTTAACTTTATAACATGTGTATGAACATAATAAATATACTTGTCAAAAGTTTTACAAATCCGTGTCTATCGTAGTAGCTGGCAGACTCTTCCTAAAGAGCTTGGTTTGTGCGGGCCAGAGTGAGATTTTTAGATAGGAGAAAAAACACACACAGGGATCCTACTGTTTTTTACCCTCACGGGGACAAAAAAAAAAGTGAAAAATTATACGATTTTTGAATGGGATCATTTTCTAATAATTTCCCACAATTGAAAAAAAAAAGGTTACTATCAGCGGACAAAAGTGACGGCAAGAAACCCATATAGAAGAGCAATTTGTTACCAGCTGTCAACTTGGAGTTCGCTTTGGGTACAAGCAATTGTAGAAGATATTTTTTTTGTTAGGTTAAGATTTTAACAATTTTATTAATAAATATTTTCATTTAAAATTGTTTGATATAGAACTATTTATAGTTACATGTTAAACTATGCTATTAAAAATTAACACTCCGACTCCGTCATGCTTTTTGTGTAGTCCAACGAGAAGAATCCATGTGTTCCGCATTGTACGCACAAGTCAACGATAACTGCGTTTTGTCGATTTTTTCTCCGCACCCCAAATCAAAAAGGAAAGAAAATTCAAACAAAAAAAAAATCCGAATTAACACCATTCCAATATGGCTTCCTCTGCAATTTCTCCAACTGCGGCTACTTTCATCAACAACGTAAATTTTATTACATGTTACATAATTTTCTTTACTGTTACGTGTAAATTTTTACTATTATTTATTTATTTGTTTATTTAAGGGATGCAAATCAGGAAAGAGAAGAGCACTCTCCAAGAAAATCTGTTCAGTCATGTCACCCCGGCGATCCGAGCGCAAGCCTGCCACAACTGGCTCGGTTAAGATTTTTTTTTTTT